>SCDZ01000207.1:0-202930 GCA_004143845.1 Drosophila lacertosa | reverse complement strand
ATATATATATATATATATATATATATATATATATATATATATATATATATATATATATATATATATATATATTTATCAATATATATATGTATACATATTTCACTACGCGTGTTGTTGTTGTGTTGGTGTTGTTTTTGTTATTATTGTTGTATTGGTCGTTTTTGGCGCTCATGCAAAGGTTAATGTATGGGACATTTAGTTGTTGTTTATAGTGGTGTTTTTGTTGTTGGTTTTATTGCTGCTGTTGCCGCTGTTACTGCTGCTGTAGTGGTTGTTGTTGTTGTTGTGGTTGTTGTTGATTTTACAGCTACAATTGTATTGTTGTTAGAGAGATGCCTACATATACGGATAGCCCATGTTGCGTCCTGCCGCTGCCGCTGCAGCCGCTGCTGCTGCACCAGGTGGATAATTTGTGGCATACTGTTGGGGCATACCCATTGCTGGACCAGCTGTTATCATCAACTGTGGCTCCATTTGTATTATGTTTTTATGCTCCGTTGTGTCATCCTCCTTCTCGCGTTGCGCCTCGTTCAGCTCTAGCTTATCCACCTTGGTGGTGTACTCGCGCAGCACCTAATAAACACTCAAACAATCAGTGGCTGTTGGGGCACGTCCTAAGTTGCTGGTAACTAACCTGGATCAAGTAGGGCATGGCAAAGTCCATGATTTTGTGTTTCCATGCCAGTTCCAGTATAACATCGGGACGCAGCAAATCGTAGCACTGCAAAACAAGATGAATGTCAAAACAATGCCTCGCTTTTGTCTATACAATATTGTATTCACCTGATATAGACATGCCGCAAAGCAATCGTGTGCATTGCGCTCCAGAAACCAGCCCAGGAGCTCCTCAGCGATTTCCTGCTTGCCGGATTCGGCTGCATACTCCATGGCGTCCTTGTAAAGTTTGTCCTTTTTGCATAGCTCAACGCTCTGTTTCCAGCGATTGTTGCCTGCGATAAAAAAAGTTTTATAGTCGAGAATATATATATATATATACATATATAGATATGTATATATATTTTGTTAATAATTACCCTTGTAGAGATAGGCTGCAATGCGACGGAATTCGGTGAGCTCGTGCTTCTCAAGCTTCTGCGCCAGCGCAATGGTGTCAAAGTTGTCGAAGCCATCGATTGAATTGCGTAAGCCCTGGTAGTCCTCCTCATCGATGAGTAGCCCGTTGAGGGCCTCGTTGATGGCCTTGTTGTTCAGAGATTGTACGGAGCGCAGATATGGTTTAACCAGCGGCAGATAGCCCGTCTTGGAGAAATAGCTGACGGCACGGGTGTGATCCATGCGTGGGGCGAGCACGAGCAGCATATCGTTTAGCAGCAATGGCTTAAAGTCCAAATAGAATTCGATCGCTTTGTAGTAGAGTTCAATGTTGGCCACCTTAGTGATGATGTCCTTGAAGTGGCCCTCGCGCCACGCCTCCGTCGGATGGGCCATCATCGCGAGCACAGCATTGTCATACTCCTCATACTTATCATAGAGGAAGACCAGCTCGGACCACAGATGCGCCGATTCGGCGGCACGCAACACTTTCGGTATATTGACGCGCGACCAGAACAGCTCCAGATGCTCGCGCATCTTCGACGGCTTAAACTTCGAATAGAGAATAGCCAATTCACTGAACATGCCCATGTGTGCGCGTTCCAGGCCCAGCGCTGATTCCAGCAGCGCAATCAGCTCATCGAAGTAACCACGATTTTGATAGTAGTTAATCAGATCCTCCAGCTCATCGGCATGGACAACGATGTGCAGGCCGCACATTTGTGCCAAACGGAACTCTTCGGCGTCCACGCAAGCGAAGCAGACCTCCTTCCAGGTGCGCGTCGAGTTGGCTTTGCGTGCCGAGTCGACGGCGCCCTGGAACTCCTTCAGATACACAAGCGTAATGGCCAAGCGGGCAAAGTTGCTAACGTTGTTGTACAGCAATTTGGCTGCATCGTACATGCCATCGCTGAAGCAGCGATCGCCAATCTTTTGTATGTCCGCATGATTGGGACCCGAGATGAACTCTTCAAGATCGGCCAGACGTCCGGTGCGCGCGTACGCATAAATCAGTTCGCTTTCAATATAGGATTCGCGTGCCTTCTTGCGTGCCATTTGGAGGTAGCGCACCAGATCATCCCAGGACTCAACCTTGCTGGCAACATCGACAACGTCCATGTAGGCGCTTGGATCATCGGCCTTGATATACGAATCGATGGCCTCCTTAACCAGGCCCTGCTGCAGCTGTGCCTTGGCCAGCTGTGACCAAACTGCCGGCTCGTTGCAACGCTCGGCAAACTCATTGGCACGCTCCAAGTTGTTCACCTGGTCGATGAGCACCTGAATGGCCGAGGTGTTCACATCGAACTTCTTGAAAATGGCAAAAGCCTCCTCGTACAGCTGATTGCTAATTGCAATGTTCGCAATGTCGGGTGCATCATAGTTGTCCAAGCGATTGATATAGTCCATAACGCGTGTGCGATCCGCCTTAATGGCGGTCAGGATCAGTAGATTCTGCAGATTACGATGATCGCTAAACACGGACGAGTCGAGTATAATCTTCTCAAGCAGCTCAATCAGTTCGTTGGGCAAATCGGCGGTCATGAAGGCCTTCACCGTCACAGAGATATCGTCGGGATCCTGTGTCTCGGACAGCGCAGTCTGCACCACCTGGTCGATAAGCTGGCGCTTATACGGATTGGCCTCCGAAAGCACCTCTGCCCACAGCTCCGCATCACGACGGCCCACCAGATAGCGCGCCTCGCTCTTGAACAGCGAGTTCTCGTTGCAGACAGCGATCAGCTCGCGATCGCATTGGCCACGCTCGTAGGCAACGCAGGCCAGGTGCGGGTCACGCTTCTCGCAATAGCGACCGACGACGCGGCTGTCGTAGTACTGATTCTCCTTGAGGAAACGTTCCGGATTATTGTTGGAGTCAATGTAGATCTTGGCCAAAGCGTTGTGCGTGGCCGGCTCGACGCAGCCCTCGTGGACGCGTGATTCTAGCCATGGCAACAGCAATTTCAAGCGATTGCGCTTCTCTACCTCCTCGACCAACTCGTCCGTAGAGAACTGGCCCTTGACAACCAGTATGAGGTTCTTGATAATGTCCTCGCTGCAATCAACGTCAAGCAGACCGCCAACGACAACCGGCAGACGTGATGGATTCACCTTCTGCACATAGATTTCAATATACTTCTGCAGATTGTTGCGGTAGAGATAGAGAACGAGATCGTGCACAAAGTCAAAACGATCGCATACAATGATCAACGGCAGCTGATCCGTGAGCTTGGCCTCCTTCAGGAAGTTCTTGACACGCTCGGGATTGTAGCAATTGGACTCGCGACAGATGCGCTCAACCTCCTTGATTTGGTTGGTCTTGCAGGCAGCCTGGATGTACTTGAAGTGAACTTCCGGATCCTGAGAGAAGTTCACGATGCTGCTCAAGAAATAAAACAGGCCGTCGTAGCTCTTGAAACTCTCGAAGAGATCAATCAGAGCCTTGGTGGTCAGCTGCTCGTGATATTTCGTTGCGATCTGCACGCAAATCTGCAAGTTCTGTCTCAGATTCGCCGTCAGCATGGCCTTCAGGCACTCCAGCGAGTCCTCAACAGAGAGTGTGCCAAAGAAACTGACCAACCACTCGGCATTTAACATGTGCGTGTGAACAACGGCTCGCTTGATATCGTACAAGTCAGTGTAGTGCTCCAGGGCGCGCTGCAATAGACCCGCCTTCTCGCACAGCTGGGCGATGTGCGCACGATCGTAGTGGGTGAACATGGCGTTGCCCAGTATGGCATCCGCCACCTGTGGCGCCGACAGCAAGTTCATTTCGAGCAGGCGCGTCTGCAGTGCACCCTCAGCGGGACGATTGTGCTTAAGGGCGTCAAGCAAGAAGGCTGTGCATTGCTGCACCATTGAATGCTCCATGAAAATGTCAACGATCTGATTAATGTCGGCCAGTGGTTCCTCCTCGGCAACCAGCATGGAGGCAAAGCCAGCGCCCTGCTCCGGATTGCTACGCATCACGGAACGCAACAGGAATATATAGTCGGGCGTATAATTGACCTTCTTTGCATACAGCACAATCTTTTGGAATTGGCCCGTTTCAGCAAAGCATTGGATCACCTTGTTGGGCACATTGGCGCGCAGGTAGATGGACAGCGCGAGCGTTAGGTCCGATGTCTTGACCAGATCGCCCAGCTCCTCGCTACATTCGAGCTTCTCCTCCTTCAGCCACTTCTCGCACAGCTGCTTCTTGCCCTGCAGCAGTACCGGACGGCACAGCTCCAGCGATTCAAACTTGTTCAGCTTGCCCTGATCCAGAAGTATGCCAAAGTACTGCAATAGAGGCGGCGTTGTGGAGCCCGCTGGTGTCTGCACCTGCTGGAAGCGTTGAATCGTTTGCGGTGTACGCAGAATGGCCTTCGGAGCCAGAGCGGCAACCTTGGCGGCCTCGGCGTACTGGCCGGCGCCAAAGAGCTTGTTGAATTTGCGCACAAATAGATCCTCGGCACCGGCCAAATTGTTGCGCACGGCCATGCGCAGGGCGAGATCGGGATTTTGGAGCACAGTGTTGATGTAAGGTATGATTTGCTCCTCGTCAACGGTGACGGACAGCACTTGACCCTTGCGATTGACGCCAATGATGCCGCCGCTGGCCTCGTGCGGTGCGGTCACAAAAATCGTATCGGCCGATATGCGATTCATGTAGATGCACGTGGCCGTTTCCATGTCGTACAGATGGATGTATCCATATTTGGTTATCAAATAGATTGTATCGTACTTGGCGGAAACCTGCATGGCTACCGGAAAATCGTTTTGTGCCTCGGGCGGGAAGAACACATCGACGGCCTTCTTCGGGAACGGCTGATTGCCGTTTGGCGGCGTGCCCACCTCAATTATGTGCAGCTTGCCGCCGGTGGCGGTGCGCACAGCAAAGCAGAACAGCGTTGTTGGCTCCTTGTTGCCCTCGATCTTGAAGGTGGCAAAGCTGGCGGCATGACCCTCAATGGCCTGCGACACCTTACGCTCCACAGAGTACAGTTGCATCGCGCCAGCGACGCGACTGGGCAGCGCCGAGATGCCAACAAGCAGGAGCCATTGTTGCGAGGCATTGCAGCGGTAGTTGATTATCTGACAGCCGTTGAGCGAGGAATGTCTATCGAACATTTTCTGTGGCATCGAATCGCCCTCCATGGACCAATGGAAGACGCTCGTCTCGGTGACCAGAGCCAGCGTGTTGAGCGATATCCATTTCCAGAATACCACATCCTCGTTCATCGTGTGCGCCTTCATTTTCGATTTCATCTCAATGTTGAAGATCTGCAGCGTCTTTTGCGCTAATATAACACGAGAAACAAGTCAATTATTAGCAAAGATGTCATTAATTCAGAACTGAATAAATCACATTGCTTACCTTTGAGCGCAATCACCTTGCTAGCCGGATTCATAATGGCCGAGTCCGCCGATATGGGCCGTCGCGTTGGATTCGATGAATCGTTCATATCAATGATGACCACCTGGGCGGTATCGTTGGTCTTCTCACGCACACAAATGAACTTGTCCGACTCCATTGTGAGCGTGCTGAATGAGAAAGAGTTTGGATTGATGCCGACATTTGTGAGCTAGAATGATTAAGAGAAAATAAAAGGATTATTTAATATACCGCTTATGTATGTATGTTTATATAAATAGTTTATATCCACATTGTAGCTCGTATTTGAAAGCGGTCAATTTGACATATCCAACGTTTTGAGGAAAAAAAATAAAAGAAATGCATTTAAAAATGACCCTAGTCAGATGCTTGACTTGAAGATATACTGATCTCAGATGTCGCCTCAAAAATCCTTAATCGATCTCAAATAAAAGTCACACCATGTACAAACAATTAATTTATATAACATTATCTAAACACAGTTTTCTTTCTTTTGAGCGTTGATCAGTTATCACTGATTAAACAGCCACCCAACACAGATAGTTTCTTATTTACATACATATAAAAATACAGATTAATGTAGTCACGTTTAAGGTTGGCGTCTAGACATACTGAAGCGCTGAACCCAAAGATTATTTGTAAATCATTATCAGAAATCATGATCTGCCACCCTCTTTCATTTTGCTGCTGAAATCTCGCAACCAAATCAAAATAATTTATATATACTAAATTTATTACTCGTGTGTATAAAACGCAATTGTCAAGAAAGTCGCTTAGCAGGCACTTTCCCGCCCCCTGCAACGGATCAAGTAAAACGCTGATCGTCTGGGCAAAAGTTTTAGTAAACAGACGAGAAAAGTTCAAGGTTTAGCGATCGGTTAAACACTCTCTCTTTCGTTAGCTCTCTTCAGGAGCTCTCTTTCAGCCAGCATATAAAAACACTTGATCATTTCATCGTTGATGGAGCTGAGCCAAGCAAAATAATATATATGCTTTTTGGCGTCTGCTATACAAATAATAAATATAGATGTGTGTGTGTAATTGTTTTTTTTTAAATGCAATGCACTCAAACAAAGAAATACGCTAATAACACAAAGAGAAAGAAATACGAATACAACGACAAAGCGAAATTGTTCCTATATTTGAAATATATACATATATATATATATATATATATATCTGTGTGTGTGTGTGTGTGTGTGTGTGTGTGTGTGTGTGTGTGTGTGTGTGTGTGTGTGTGTGTGTGTGTGTGTGTGTGTGTGTGTGTGTGTGTGTGTGTGTGTATGTGTAATTGTAGGAAAGAACCAACCCGGAATTGCGTTTTGTCATTTTAATTTAATTATTAAATAATTAATTTCAATTAATATGTAAAAGATTTTTTTATTTCTTTTTTCACTTGCAGGTTTTTTTAAACTGGGGCTGATAAGCTACCCCTAAAAAAACCGTTGACAAAAAAAATTTGGGAGTGAACTGTATTCAAAACAGAAACCTGCTAAATATATTAAGCACGAACCTACGAATTTTAAATACATTCTTAAAAGAATTGCAAACACTTCGATATAGCAAGAACTTTTTCAAGCATCCGTCTGTTGCTTTGTCGATAAGAAAATACAACAAAAAGAATACCTTATTATCAGTTCACAGTTATTTGAGTAATGTCCGCTGCTGTTGGTTTATGTTTTTGCTGTTAGTGGTGGTGACTGGTACACACACTTAAATATAAACAGCAGAGAGAGAAACAACAAAAATAAAACAATAATAATTTAACTTTAAAAATAACTATGTTAAAAGGAAGCGGCAACTTGCTTTTATCAATATTCCAAACAAACTTAAAAAGTGGAATTATAAGAAGATATATACTAAAATGCACAACTAATAAGAATACGCATACAAACATATGATTGTAGATACATAGTACTTATTTGCCACCAATCGTTAACTCTAATTTGAATAGAAATTAGCTGCCTATTCTGGCTGACTCAGCGATGAGCCAGTCGATAATTCATAAGCCCCTGGGTGGCGCAAAAAGTTGTTCACCATAGAATTATATCTCTATTCAATAGGAATAGCAAAAAAATGTATGTGTATATATAATCAATAACTGAACACATGATTTTAAGCATTTTGGGAAATCTTCTGCGTTTTAAATGTTGGACATATGGTAAATATAACATAATAATCACTTGATTATTACGATTGTTTTAATATGCGGTAATTTAACCACATATTCAACCAGAAAAAAATTGAGTGGGTTTCCTCTGCTTGCCAAAGATTAACATAACGAAATATAAAATAAGTCCTTAATCGATTGTTTTTATTTACGTCCGTATTATTATATAGTTCAAATCTGGTAATATGTGGCAGGACTATGAAAAAAATTAAGGTATCGTCTGCAAGGGTATAAAAAATACTACGTATATTAGATATAGATAGATATAGATAATTAATCTAATATCAAAGGCTATTTAAGTTTATAATTTCTGAATTTGATTAGGAAAAATGTTTTTTTTTTTTCAAAAATAGATGTTGAGCTGTTCTTCAATATACCAAGTTTCAGAGACAGCCAGGTAAACCCCCAGTTTAATTATGGGATTGTCATGGGGATGCCGTCAGTACACTTGTTTGAATACAACATGAATTATGAGTCATTCCGAGTCAAAATGCCCATTACTAGAAAGCAAAGTAGAAAGTTTAAAACTGAAAGAGAGACAGAAACCAAGAGGGGGCGTTAATTGCTTAAATGTACAGATGTATGTATATGTAAATATGTGTATGTGCACAGTAAATATCTCTTCAAATATGTAGGCATGTTTGGCATGTACAGTTGTATATCGATTAGTTGCCTTTTTTTGGGTGTCTAATAAATGTGGAATTGTGCAAATTGTGTTGTGCCACTGGAAGCAACCTGTATGTAACGATAATCGATCAATATTGACCTTTACAGCGTGACCAAGTACATTTAAAGGCTGCATATGCAATTAGAATACATTTAAAAAAAAAACCAAAACAAAAATATGTCAAATAGGAAAGATTCGTGGTCAACATACATACATATATGATATTTAGATGTTCGCTAGTCTTGCCTTAGTTTTCTAAAACGCGTTTTTATCGCCTTTTTTATATTTTATTTATGTCAATTACAAATTAACATATGGTCGTTTCGCACTTAGTGCGAGAGACGATACACACACGCATAAAAATCGGCGAAGTGCGTGTTCCGTAATCAAATTTAGTCTACACGCCCCGCTTAGCACTTGAGCTGCGAGCGCAGTGGACCACGATTTCGAGTAGGGTGTCCCATATGTTAAAAACTAATGTGTTTATTTTTGCGTCAATATTTTTAGTGTAATATATGAATCATTAAGTCGAAAATAACAAAAAAAAATTGTTAGTATAATATTAATGTTGTAATTAGGATATTAATTAATTGCTGTCAAAAAGTTTGAGATCTGAAATATGGGTGGTTTTTCTGTGTAAATAATCAAGCAAAAGATTAGATAAAACAGTGCGCGCAGAGCGAGTCGCCCTAATGCTCTGATTCCGCTATTCCGACATGGATACAAGTGAAATTAACAATGACGCTCTGCTGACGACGATATGGGCACCACATACATACATACATATGCACACACGTACATAGTAACTGTAACTGCCTTCTCTGATTACTTGTACATCATACACACATGCAGCCACAGCAACGAGAAGAAACAGTTTAAAAAATCTTTGATTTATTCAATCAACACAACAGCAGGCGGCTAAGGTTTAGTTACAACATGCTAAGCTGTGGTGAATATAAGACTTGTATTCACATATGTTTGAGTTAGTTTATAAGTGTGCGGGACTGCTTTACTTTTCACCACAACTGAATAAAGTACAGCAAGAGTGGGAGTGAAATAGGTGAAAACGTAACATGTTGCTGCTAATGCTGCTGTTGTCGTTGCTGCTACTTGACAAAGTACTCCCCTATTTGGTTTGGTGCACAATTTGTAGTAACTTAAATAATGGCACACAACATGCTTACACAAGCTGCTTTGGCCAACTCGAAACACTAAAATTTACAATGCAGCATTCCCTTTGCATTGAACAGAGAAAGAGAACAACAACAAAACACTACAGCTCGTCATTACAGAGAAACCGGTTTAGCAATCAACCAATACTAATGTTCAGCAACTTCGCCGCATGCAGGTGTGTGTGATTGCATGTGTGTGACTATTTGTGTGAACCGGCATTTGTCACCGGCAGCGACTGCTACTTCTGCAAGTTACATATGTATTTGATTTAAAACCTACACGCGCATACAAATGTAATTGTATAGTGTATACTTGTGTTAGAATATCTTCTTATTCTTTTTTGTTATTTTGAACAGTTGCATTTGGCATGCATCGGCAACTGTAAAACAACAGCAATCACACCATAGATAAAAACAGAGAGAGAGAGAGAGCGAATCTTCCAATTGGAGCAACTGCTGCCTTTTCCGTTCAACTTGCCATGGACGAGTTTATCAGCGGCAAACACCCAACCCAGCGACATGGCGATAAACAACGAGAGCGTGAGAGCAACAACACTGCCGCGGCTGGTGGCAGAGGCGTCTACCGGCTTATACGAATGTGTGAGTGAGTCATTCGACAATTTCATAAGCCTGAAAAGTCCGGCGAGCAGCGGACTTCAGCAAAACGTTTCAACTGGTTTTGTTACCAAGACATTTCATTAACGTACTATCACAGTTGTGATACTGAATACAATATACTAAAATATAAATACTAAATATACATAACTAGATTTACTTACATCTAGTTATTTAATCCTGAACAAATTAAAGCAACGAGAATACAAACAAAATTGTAAACTTTTTTTTTTAAATAATCAGTTATTGGAAAACAATATAAATATATATAACATAAATATAAATAAATTTTAGTGCAAGTTTTTGCTGTGTACTTAAATTTAAAAATTTTTTAAAAATTTTAAACATTTGTTATGTCCTACTAAGCGGCGCTCAAACAACTCAACAAGTGGTTTTCAACACTGCACACCCACACACATGCATAAGCACAATGCACACGCACTGAATACGACCAGAATCTGAACAGAAGGCAGATCACTCAACGTGTAATAGGCGGCTTACAAATACCCTGTACGAAAACTAGCTGGTATTTACTCACCTGTAAATGCTCTTGAAAGCGTATGGGTAACGGTTGCGTCATCTTGACGATCTGCTATTTTGGCTCTCTGCTGGGAGTTGCAAGTTCTTTATTGCGCTCCTGGCACTCACTATTGTTCTTCTTCGTATTGTTTTTCTTGATTTCGAGAGATTACACACGCACTTTTATTATTATTGTTGATAAGTGTTAGTTAAAAAACAGCAGAGAATACGAATACTGTTGTCTGCGTCAACGTTGACGTAGACTTTTGCTTTTGGTTCTTTTTTAAAGTTGTTTGATCTGCTTTTTTTTTTTGTCGTTCGTCGTTGCTGTTGTTGTTGGTTTCTTTTGTTGTTTCGTCTCGGTTTAGATTTTAAGCAATTTCGTTTCGCGTTGCGTTGTGAAGACACACCAAAAACTGCGTATAAAAGAAAATAAAACCAAAAATGTTATATTTGTATTAATTGCGCTGTAAAGTATTTGATTTAGTTGTTGTTGTTATCATTAGAAAGTAAGCGCGGTAGCGTCACCGCCTCTTAAAGCACAAAAACGTTCGCAGAAAAAAGGGCAACGTTTTTTTGCCTCTCTTTCTCACTGACACACACGCACACTACACACAATCACACTCATAAACACAATACAAATATAGCAAAATGCTCGAACTTTATCTTATTTTCTATTACTAATAGCAATCAATAGGTTTTTGTACAATTTGTAGCATTATTCACTTGAATTTTCACATAATACTTGCGATCGACCGTTTGTCGGCAACTACAAAATATAAAAAAAGGAAGAAATTAATGAATCGACACGGGCGACAACACTGACAGACACAATAATAACAAGTACAAGTCAGTGACAGAGCGGCCCCTATGGTGTGTTACGGAATACACCACAGTTGCGACTTGCGTGCTTTTGTATTGGTGCATGACAGAGTCAAATATTAAAATGTCAAAATGCGATGCATCGTAAAAGTGTGGCCATATTATATTTGTTGTACAAAAAAATATTTAATAAATGATTTTGTCTATGAAAACTCGAATATAAGCAAAAATATTCTTATTTTCCAAGTCTACGTCGTATCAATGGTTTTAATTATGAGGCAACACTGCTGCTGCCTCATAGCTCACCACAGTGTCAGCCATGTTGAGTTGCGCTCCGACACACTTACTGACACACACACTTGCAGGCTTGCCGTTCTCATGCACACACACACAATTATATACAATTGCATATGTCGTGTGAGCAGTGAAAAAATTTCTTTGCGATGTATATATGTATATCTATATAAAAAAAAACATTTTTTGCATTGATTTTTGCCACGCAGCTTAATTTACAAGAACTTCAGTGCTGAAGTTCTGCATTGTCAATAGTTAAAGTCCCAAAAATGCGCGCACATAACACGACAAAGCATTTGCTTTGAACACGTATGCCACATAAACAAAAAAAAAAGGAAAAGATGTTAACATGAAAAACACCGCCCACTAACACTTTGCATAGGCAAAGTGCTACGAAAAATTTAGTTTTAGCTGTGTAAGCGTTGTTCGCGCCGCCTTTCCACCCGCTTTTTCTCTTTTGATTCTTGCAGCTCGATCTTTCGTGTGCATCTAAATTATATGTAATTTCTTATTTTTCTTTTTTAACCCAAACAACGTCAAAAAGTTGATATTTTTGGTGGTTTTGTTGGTAAGGCGGAAGCGTACCAGTTTGTTTGCTGAAGTTAAACAATTGCACGTCTGCACGAACACACGACGATACGATTCACATTTAATTCTTAACACATTATTCTTATTCGTTAAAAACACACGAAAGAGCAAAAATTACATCGAAAAAAAATTATGAATGAGACGACGTCGGTCACTGCAAGTTAGGGATGTACCAAAAATATATATCGATTTACAAGTCTTCCTGCATTAATCGAATATTTCTAGTCATATCGATAAAAAACAAATACCAATAATGCACTTTACAGAATTAAAACGTGCACTTTTTACTAAAAACTGTATATGTTACTTTGTCTTTTACGGCAATAATCGAATTAACCCGGTGTTAACAAACTTATCGTTGTAAACAGGTTTATGTATTAACAGAACAACTCCACACCTAACAACAGTAGCTCCTCACCACTGCCAACAAGACTCGCTACTTTAAAGTACGCAAAATATCGCTCATCCCTAAACTCTCCAAGCCCAACATAGTGCATAAAATTTGGCAGTGCGCAAAGTAAATTTTAGTTAAATTTTCAAGTTGTAAACGCATTTAAAAAACAAATCTGAACGAAAGCCGTTCACGCGGAGCTTATGTAAATAACTTATTGCTCAAGTTCCACTCATGTTTGTTATTAAAGAGCGTTACTTGCGCTTTTCCCATTGCATTCGTTGGTGTTTAAAAAAACACGCGCGTTGCGCGTCGCACGGAAACATTTTCAAAAGTTGTTTGCTGTATGTGTGCGTCCGTGTGTGTGTGCTGGTTTTATTAAACATTAACATTGCGAAAAATCAATACGGATTGTGAGTTCGCAAGTCTCGCTTATGTGTTTGTTTGTGTGCTGCTCACCGCGAAGCATTTGTGCAACATTTGTGCTTAACAAAAGGCGACTGGCAAAGGACAACACAAGCCAAAGGAAAGTCGCCAGGGGGCAGGGGCGAACACGCGCCCAACGCATTCGACACCGCATACAAAGCGAGGTAAAAAACATTGTAAATACATTAACATGTATGTGTGTACACATGTGAGTGTGCGTGTCTGTATGTATGTACATCCTTGCAACTAAATATAAACAGTCGGCGATGTCGCTGCCACAAATAAATAAATCGCATCGAAACAGAAACAGTATTCTCGCTGAATAGTGTATATAAAAATATACATGTGTGCATTAATAAATGTTTGTGCGTGTGTTGGATTCGTGTTTATATTGTTGTTTAATTGATGCCTTTGTCTCCAAATGAATTGCCAACTTCATTTCAGGCAGCGAAATATGCATAATTTTTGTGCCTGACGCGACGCTGACGCTCGCCCGGCTTCTTATTTATTTAGTTTTTTTTGCAGCAGCAGCAGCTCTTGTGATTTATTTTGCCCACACAGGCATGCACAGCCAGAGAGACAGACACACACACACTCACTCACTCGCATATGCACAATATAGCGTTGCTGCCTATGTGTCTGTGCGCTTCCTTTTTCTCGCTTTGGCTTTATTGTTGTTGCTGCGTTTTGTTTGTTATTTCGACGTTTTCGCTCCTTTAACAAAAACTCAGCACAGCTTGAGAGAGAGAAAAAAAGAGAGAGCAAGAGAGAAAAGGGCGATATTTCTCTCCTGTTCTTCACGTTTTGCCTTTGCATTTTTCATTTGCTCTCCTGCAGCGTTTTTGCATGAACTTTCTTATTGGGATGTGTGTTGAGTGTCGCCTTTCCATGCGGCTACAACTGATTAAAGCCAATTAGTGGTATACCTTGTAGTAGTTCTGCAGCAGGATTAAATTATGTATATGTATACGCATGAATAGATTTGTGAATGCCTAATTTTTGTTGGAATGAAATATTCTTCATTATTCCAAAAGGCATCCAACCAGCTGTATTGTATTACAGAATGAGACGCCACTTAAAAGTGCATACAATATGTGTGTGTATATACATATATATTTATATTATTGTTATTCAAAATTTCGCGCTTATGGGGTCTTCTTAATTGTGTATATGACCAGTAAGATTTGTTAAAATTTGAATTTAACATCCAACAGCAGCAGTTAAAAGCTGAATGCTATGACCACGATCATCAGTGAGTGTATCGATAATTTGAACATATGTATATCTGCATTCAAAGCAGCAGCTACTAAAATGTTAAAAGAAATCAGCTTTTGGTTACGTGTGGTGTCAAAAATTTCGTTTTTGCTATGCCTTAATATGATATTAAATAATTTAGTTTATTAAAAGTTTTTATGAAACGACGCTAGACATTTTGTGGGAAACGATAAAGTTAAGATTTTATGCGTTATAAGCATATATATCAAAATAACTTCATTTTTTCTGTCCGTTTTACTCCTTTTTTTTTTATTAAGAATCAAGGATTCTTTGCATAACCTGTGTATCATGTTTAAGCTCGTAAGGCCGTCCTTCGCAGACGATAATTAAATTCAACGATATTTTTAATAAAAAAAGGGCAATCGTTCAAGATTTTGGTACAGTGCATATAATGAAATGTTTACAAACATTTTGATGTAGATTGGCAGCTCCCAGTGCGCGCGCAAATTTGAATCTTTAGAAACAAAGAGCTAAACTTACACAACTTCAATGCGCGAAAATATATTAAAGCATACACAGTATGAATATGCTTCTATATTTATACATATGCCAAATTTTAAACAAGTTTTCAACCCTTTTATGAAACTACTGCTGAAAATATTACAACTTTATTCGTTTCGTTTTTTTTTTTTTTTGCTGTCGTCAACTTTTACGCATTGTTCTTGTTCTACTCACGTTTTAATGCTATTTTTGTGTTATAGTCTCCTTTGTGTTGCCGCTGCGGCGTCGCTTCTCCAGAGCAACATATCCACATACATACATATGTAAATTATTTATTTTTTTGCTCTCCTTTTTTCTGGAAAATTTTGCTGTTTTATTGCTGCTGCCAATTTTGCTTTGACCGCCTTGTACGAGAGGGAGCACGCTATCGAAGCAGTTTGTGTTTGTACTCCATGCGCTCTCGCTCTCATTTAAAAACAAGGAGTTTGTTTTTGTACTTTTATTTTGTCTGCGTACTATTTTCGCACTACTTGCAAATTTGCTAAACTAGTACTAAGAAATAAAAATATGATTAAAAGATTAATATAATGACAAAATAAGGGAACAAAATATGCAAAAATTGTAAAACATAGTTGAAATATCCAACGAACTTTTGCCATTATTTTAAGCAACGTTCCGATTGGAATATTTGGATGATTTGCGTGCACTCTCTCCCTCTCGCTCTTTTAGATGCACTGAACAACGAATTATTTTATTTGCTGCTTGCGGTTCTCGGTTCTCTCTTTGTTAAACATATGTACATATGTATTAGTACCTCGTTTTTGTCGGTCTCTTCGTATTTTGCACATTATCCCGCATACATTAGGAGAGTGAGAACCAAACAGGTGCAATAACATTTTGTATCGTATAAAGTATATTGTGTTATTAAGCAAATATTTAAAAGGGATAAAACTTAAATATACGTAAACATATTTTAAATTGGACTCAAAATGTAATATTTGAATCTATAACGGATCTACATATTTGTGTAAATAGAAATTGTTAGTTTGTAAATTCTTTTGTATGATAAAGTTATAAAGAGAAATATGTAATTAAAATGGGCATCCAATCGTTCGTTATTCCATTCTTAGTTCGAACTAGAGTTGGACATTGTAGTTCCATTTAAAAAGAAAGTTCATTTGTTAAGTTATTATTTAACATACGAATAACAAGTTGATTAGCTCGCATTAAAGTAAAATTTAGTTACTTATAAACCGAAAAGCAATGAAACTCAATAGAACAAAATAAGCGGTTATTAAAATAAAACTGATTAAATTTAACCTGGAACGATTTCCGTCTGTTTAGTTAATTAAGTAGTTCCATTTAATTTTTTTAGAACGATTCGATACAACTCTATGTCGGAACCACTATGCATCTTAATTTAACTTCCTTTGCGTCTTGCTTACTGCGCAGACGCGTTCTCTCCCTTCATCTTTCGCACGCACACAGACACACTTCGGCTCTCTGGGTTTGTGTGTACGAGTGGCATGCTCCCTTGTTTTTTGTTGTTCCTGCTTTGCTCGCTGCTTCCTTTTTGCCTTTGTATAATTCGAAAATGCTAAAGTAAAGTGCTCAAAATTGCTGTGCTCTGTAGAAGCAGCAGCATATTTCAGCGCCTCTCCCTCTGTCGACACACTGCAATGTTGGACTCTGCTCCTCTTCCGCCGCCAGTCGCAGAAACAACTATAGCAGCAGCAGAAATAACAACAACAACTAGAAGCGGCTGCCTGTGTGCGCTTTCCTGGCTCGCTCCATCGTCTTCGTCGACGTCGTCGCGTCGTCGGTTGTTGTTATGCTTGATTTTTATTACTTTACTTTTTCAGTATAATTCTTTGTCTTTTGGCGTTTGTTTAATGCAAAAAAGAAAAAGGAAAAAAAATGAAAAGACCAAGGCAAGAACCAGCAGACACACACACACAAACACACGCACACACGTAATAACTGAGATACCAAAAAGGAAGAAGCACAAACTACATTAAGCATTAAGCACAGACAGGAGTCTGTACAAAATAAAATTTTTGCGCAACGCGCTGTCATATTGCAAAAGGAGAGAAGACGGCGCATTTAACTAAAAATCAGTAAAACAATCGAATAAAGCAGAAGCTATAAATTGCGTGCAGTTAACTTTTAAGTTAACGTTAATTTTGCCACTTTTTGTTTGTATTTTAAGCAACGAAAAATCAATTTTGCATAATTTCAACTGTAAAATAATTACTAAACTTAATTTGTTCGGTTACCTGGCGTTTTATTGTAAAGTTTAGTTCAATATTCATTTGGCGCTCGCATGCTAATGCTTGCTGCAAAGCCGTTGGAAAATAAGAAGCCACAACAACAACAAAGCCAAATAAGGGAACTTGTTTTTCTTCGGTAATCGTTAAATTAAAGAAAAAAAAAGGAAAAATATTTAATTGTTGTGGGTTGCCTGAGAATGTCCTTAATAGCCGCGGCATTGAGTGAATCAATTTAATAAATGCATCAAATAGTCATTGGCGCCGAGTGAGTCTAAGTGATGTGAATAAGTTTGAGTGTCTTAATAAATATACTCTTAAAACATTATGCCCGACCGTGCAGTGAATGTATGATATATATAGATATATATTTGTAAATATTTGAATGAAACTCATTAAAAGCTATTAAATGGCTAGAATAATGACAAAAAGATCCAGCAACGCTGCTAGGAGTATTGAGTAAATGCGCGTGACTGCTCTGAATGTTTAAATGAATGTGCTTTTTATTATTTATCACTTAAAGTAAATGTTGAAAATCGTCAAATAGGTGAATGCAGTGTTGACAGAACTGAGTAAATAAATGCATTAAATCCATTCTGGTTTGTTGTTTGTATTTGTATTTAAACAATTAGTCGGCTTATCGCTATCACTTATACCAAAATCTTCAACAATATTTTCTTTTTTGTTGTACTTTTTAGATAATTTCACACGCACTGAGCTTCCCTTAGAGCTTCCACGTCGGAGCTGGATTTGGCCACTGGTTGGAAGAGAAACGTGGACGAGGCGTCCGCAACAACAACACGATGAGCGCCGCCACACAGGAGTTCTGCGTTCGATGGAACAGCCACTTAGGCAGCATCGGAGCAGCCTTTCCGCAGCTGTTAGCGGGTCAGAGATTCGTGGATGTGACGCTCGCCTGCGAGGGCCATCAGGTGCACTGTCATCGATTGGTATTGGCCGCCTGCTCCACATACTTCGAGGCCATACTGGCCGAGAATCCGTGTAAGCATCCCGTCATTATACTGCCCAGCGAGATTAAGTTGTGGGAGATTCAGGCCCTGGTCGACTTCATGTACAAGGGGGAGGTCAATGTGACGCAAGCAGGCCTGGGTCAGCTTCTGCGCTGTGCTGAGCAGCTACGGATACGCGGCCTCTACGGCTCCGAGGCGGCCATTAACTACAAGCAGTTGCAGCAGATGCGACTGGATGCAGCGTCGCAGGATTTGGCACCCACCCTGAAGCAGGAACAGCAGCAGCAGCCACCGCAGCAATCACAACAACAACAGCAGCAGCAACAACAGCAGCAGCAGCAGCAGCACCTTGACGAGTTAGATGATATGGGCACCAATTCGACAACATCGACAACAACCACGAGCACAACGGCGCTCTCTGTCAAGCAGCAGCAGCAGCAGCTGATACTTCAACAACAGCAGCAGCTGCAGCAAAAAGAGCAGCGCCAGCGCCAGCAGACAAACGGCAACAATGCGCTACAAATGCAGTTGCTGCAACAGCAACACCAGCAACAACAACAGCAGCAACAAACAAATGCTGGCTCCTCGGCAGCCGCATCGAACAATTCGAATGCACCGACCGAAGATGATTCCGCTGATGATGCGAGCAACAATTGGAATGCGTACAGCGAGCACTACGATGACTTTGGCTCGACCAACAACATTAAGCCGAACTTGCAGCTGCTGCAGCAGCAGCAACAGCAACACCAGCAGCAACATCAGCAGCACCAGCATCTGCAAATGCAACATCATCTGGACTCGACCATTGAGGACGATCACAATTATGTGGCCGCGCACGACGAGGATAATGACAGCAGCGGCTTTGTCGGCAACGTGGGCAGCACAACCAACATGGCCGGCCTCTCGCTCAGCATGGACGCTGACCTGGATACATCGGCCAACACGTCGAGCGGTTCACTGATGCACAGCTCCATCGATGGCTACACATCGTACAAGCGCGTGCGACGCTCGGAGGCCTCGCTCGCGCAGGCCGCCAAGTGTGTGTCCAAGGGCGAAACCTTTCAAACGGTCAGCAACATGTTCAACATACCCGTCTCGACCATACGCTTCTACATGGCGCGCAAGGGCATTTTGCCTAAGCGCAAGCGCGGACGCGGCGCCTCGCACGCGGGCACCACTATAACGACAACGAACACGGGCGGCAACTCGGCTGCCGCAGCGGCAGCGGCTGCAGCAGCAGCGGCCGCAGCCACCATGGCAGCGGCGACCACACTGGGCAGCCTATCGACGGCCGGTGCGCATCATGTGCCGCATCATGTACCACAACATTTGCCGCTGGACGTCATACAGCTGAAGCGGCTAACCAATGCGAGCGGAGGCGGAGGTGGAGGTGGAGGCGCCGCTAGCCCCTCGACAACAACAACGGCAGTGGCCATGGCGGCGGCCGCGTCGGCAGCAGCAGCCGCCTCTTCGCCCAGGCTGGAGGTGGCCACAGCATCCGGCGTGCCCTTTCACCTGCTCAGCGATGCGGCTGCCTTTAAACTGACCGAGCAGCAGCAGCAGGCGCACATAATCTAACCATGAGGTTGGCTTCGCTTGCATTTAACGCATATGTGAAATGAGAAAAGACAAACAGAAGAAAAAGACAGACAGAGAGAGTGAGAGAGAAAGATAGAGAGAGAGTGTGAGCCAAAACTTTTTAGCAAGTTCTGCGCTGCAGTCATCTAACGTTGTGGCATATGTGTTGTGTATGGTACACGGACAATCCGAGCTCTCGCTAATGTAGCCGGGCCAGCAACATGTCTGCTGTGACTTTAACTCATTGCTTAAGTACTACTCAAGAATCCAAACACACACACCTACACACACCAGCACACACAAACACATGCGTCGTGGCTTTAAAAGCAATTCGTTTCCCTTCCCCCCAAAATCGGTTCCTCCAAATGCTGACGTTGATCAATGAACTGCAACAGTTGAAAGCTATGCATATATACAAACACACATATAAATGTATATACATAATAATGTATATGTACATATATATAATTATGTAATTTTTTTTTTATCTTTTATTTTGCCTATAGTCAGCTGCATATTAATTATGAATATATATATATATATATATATAGGGTATATATATATATATATATATATATGTATACAACAAAGTGCGTACGTTTGTACGTTTGTATTTGGCAAGCTCCCTAACCCGCCCTTAATTGTATGTATCGCTTGTAAGATTTAGCATTAGAATTTACAATGTAATATATAATACATGACTTTTTTCATGTAGCGCCCTTCTCTCCCTAACCCTCACCTAACGACTACTAACAGGGGCAGCTTTTTGTCGAAAACAAAAACCATGCTATTTCCAACAAATTATGATTAGCTTACGAAATAAACAACATTACAGATTGTGCAGTTAACAGGCAGTACAATAACAATAAGATTAAAGAACCAGAAACTACAAGAGAAATTTCGTTTGGGCACAAATAGAATTGTCGGTTTTCCTTTTCTCATCATTATCCTGTTAATGCCCTTCAATAGTCATAATTTTTAAAGAAATCGTGTAAAAAGTCAATAGGAAAACTTACATTTTTACATTATTAACAACAACAACAATAACAATCATTAGCGCTTAAGGCAGCCGTTTAGCTGTAAAATAAAGAGACACCTCCCAACATTAAAAACAAAACAAAAAAGTTTGATATACTTTATAAGACATTATTTAATAACAAAGAGACAAACAGCAACCTTAATATACATACTCGATATTCATTTTAAGCAATTTCATCGCATACATGATCTAAGTTGTGTGTGTATTTCTAGTTCTTGCGATATTGTTTAATTTACAAAGACTCGAGAGCATACAATAATATTATCGAATCAGCTTCTGTAACTATGTTGGATTGAATAATGCCCAGTTGGACATTATGTGCATTTAAGACTTGCTAAAGACTTATATATATTTTTTTTATATAAGTTGCTTTAATATTCAAACTCAAGACTTATATTTTTTTAAGACGTTTGTATTTGGTTCAAAATATATACATACATTTTTTTTTAACCAAAATGCAAGTATCTAATTTCTATGTACAATTTACACAACAAACACTGTCTCAATTTAACGTTTGCCATACACGTAATTTTAAATGTATTCAAGATTTTTTTAAATTATAAAAAAAACTCGAAACCCAATTTAACGATCATTTTGGTCAAGCGTGAAATTTTCTAATGAACTCAGCCTATTTTTACATAGGGATTCTTGGACAAAATTCCAAATAGGTAAATTAAAATAATCATTTAAATTCGAACTGCGCTTTTTTGCACGTTCATAATTTGGAAACTCAACTTGGAATTCGAATTCGACATCGAATTTGGTCAAATGTCCGTTATGATCTCTCGAAAGTCATCGATACGCATTATGCATGTGTGTATATGTTTGGGAATGTTACTAAAGCGATTCATATGCAACATACTTTTATTTTGAAGAGAAAAAAAAACAAATACCTCGTATACACTGAGCATAAATAAATAATAGTAAGCCATATACACAAACACAGCAACAAAAAGCATAGAAAAAAGGAAAATAAAAAACAATAAACAAAAGCGAATAACGCTTATTTTAAACATTAAAACGAATGAATTGTAATTTACAGAAAACCGAATGTTGTTACAATAGTCACAAGCAATTGATAAAGGAAAACACAAAACAAAAACAAACAAAACCCATTGCAAGCAAATATATATTTTTTTTAAAATCAATTGTAAGATATGCAAAAAAAATACAAGAAAAAAACTTACAAAAAAGTTTTGCTGCAGCTTGCTATTAAAGAAATATATATTTTTTATGAAAACGGAGCATTTTTTTTGTTTTGGTCTACCATCTTGTATAAACACGTTGAAATCTAACACAAACGAAAAAACAACCAAAAAAAAACAAAAAATTCAAAAAAAAATTAATTGAGGAACTATAGTTCCTCCACATATTAAAATCAAATGCAAGTATTATGTATCAAACACAAATAAGAAAAATGCAAAAATAATATATATATATATATATATACATATATATATATATATAATTACTATATTAAAGTATTATATAGAGTGTATACATAAAAGAGATAATTAAACACGACAAGCCAGCAAGCGCGAATTATGTTAAAATGCAAAACAAACAAAAAAAAAACAGTTAAAATTATGTATAAACTATAAAATGCGACAACAAAGCAAAAGCAGATGGTATTTTAAATAAAAATTGGAAAATAATGTAACTTATTGTGTTTTAGTTTTCGCCGTTTCAAAATTTGTGAAAGCTGTCTAAGGAATGAATTTAAAATTGGGTTAAATTTGCTGTTCCTTTTGTGTTATTTTTAATCGTATTTTCCGTGGCTGTCTTACTTAAACCAAGTTGATGCAGTTAAAAATTCGAACTGAAAACAGAAATATATAAATTTCTAAAACATATTTACAGGTTTGTAGGTAACAATGACGAATGCAAATTAGTACTGAATGATATTTTATTTAGTATATAATATAAATTCAAAATTGTTAAAGTCGCAACTCTTAAAAAGCTTTATAGATCATAACGGGATTTTTTAAAGGTAAAATTTAAAAAGCTTTTAAACGAGTTTTCGGATTGGGCTAAATGAGAAACGAACAAATATTATTTTCTAAGGGCCCCATTAGTCCCAACCATATTGAAATATACTTCTACAATGAAAAGCTCTATATTTTTCATACTTTTCTTTCTTTCATTTCTACATTAACATCTTTATACTCTAAATAACAGGTCGGATTATCATGTGATGTTCTATTCACTCTTCAAATATATTGCTTCGTCACCTTCATCCACAGTGATCATAATGGATAAATTACTTACCGGCAATTTGATGACCGAAATAAAAACGAATTATGCACAAATTGTTTAAAAGTGTTTGTTTAATTACATAGATATCATTCGCTTTGTAAACATACTCGTACATAATTATGAGTTGTTTGTAATCATGTAATTCGTTTTGCCCAAAATTTAATATTTTACGAATATGTATTTCAGACCATCTCTATAATTAGGGCTAGGGGTGCAGGGTCTCGGGAGGGGGGGCTTGTTAAAGGACTGCTTGTGTGTTTCTATATATGTGTGTGTGTTGCTTAATATATATAAGATAAATCGGTTACATTAAGTTTGCTTTATTAATTTTCTTTTTTGCATATGTTGAACTCGACTCGAAATCGAAATTCCTCAATTTAACATACACATGTATGTATATATGTATCTGTGTATATATATATACTCCTATATATATATATATATATATATATATATATATATATAATAATTTTTGAATGTGCATTTTTTGTTGGGTTTACTTAAGCTCTAAACATTTCATTTAAATAAGTAAGTTTTTCTTTAGCAAGTTTAAAGTTTTTGTTTTTACTTTTCGTTTTTTTATTCAATTACATTTTGTCCACTGCGTACGTTAAACACACGGCTAAATTTGTCGATAATTCCTTGTTTAAATCTTAAAATCATACATAATGCATATGTATGTATGTATCTGTATATGTATGTCTAAATGCACGCTCGTTCAAAATGGCTAAGAATCTGCATTTGCTTACACAAATTGTATTTGTTTTTGTTTATCATATTTTCATATTTTTGTTTTTTCATTGCTAACACAACAAATATAAAAAAATTAAGAAAATTTCTCGTGTGAAAATTTCTCCCATTCAAATTAACCAAATAGCTTATACATGTGATTAGAAGTGTGTGTATGTGTGTGTGTGTGTGAGTTTTTAAAAACTAGTTTGTATAAATTGTTGGCTTGCTTTTTAATTTTATTCTTTATTTAAATATTCAGTAAGTTCACATTTTTGAAGTTTTTTCGAACGTTCTGCACACAATTTGCTGGAGAAATACAATTCCTGACAATAAAAACTGTTTCCTGTAGATCGAGAGCAGCTGTCAGCTGTCAATTGTCAATTGTCAGTTGTCAATTGTCATCGTCAAGTGTCATTGCCAATGTAAGTATGTATGTATGTATTTGGGCACGCATACATATGTACTTATGTTCTACTGTTGCGAGCAATGTCAACATTTAACGTATGTATCTACGTATTTCTACACATTCCTTTTATTATTTTGTAACTGTATCACAATGGGGTTTCATTCGCTTTTTCTATCGCGTTCTCAACTTTCTTACTGTTTCTTTTTTTTATTTTGTTTTTTTTTTTTCTATTTTCAATCTTTTCATACGACGTTTAGCTATAATGCAGCCAAAATTTCATAATTTCGCTTATCACTTAAAATGCTGCTTTATATTTTTGCTTGCTTTCATTTTTTATAATTTTGGTTATTTTTTAGCTTTTGAGTTTGCCGATTTTCTGGTTGTTGTTGCTGACATTGTTTAATTTTTTTGAGTAAGTTTTCAAAAGCTGCATCTAACTTTGGCGTTTACATATTGTGTGTGTGTGGATTTATATGTTGTATGTTTGTGTGTGTGTGTGTGGATTTATATGTATGTATGTTTGTGTGTGTGTGTGGATGTGTGTGTGTGTGTGTGCATTTTGGCAATTGTGCGCTGTCAATTGTTTTATGGCCAGCACTGTGTAAATGCATTTTCACTCACTTTAGCCAGCGGCTGGCACTTGATAAATGTATGCATGTATTGTATTGTATTTGGATACAGGCCTATTTATGTACATGTGGTATGTATATACATATACATATTTATATATGTGTGTTTGTGTGGGTATACGTTTAATCAAAATGAATGATATAACACAAGATTTTAGCTTGAAGCAAAGTAAAAACACACAAAAATCATTCTGATTATCAAAATACATATTTATAATATAACGGCATATTCTGTTTCATCTTATTTTGGCTGCTTGTTGCGTTTTGATTTTTTTTTTGTTTTCGTAAACAAACACGAAGCGAAACGTAGCAAACGTTGCATTTACGCCCCGTCACGTTACGTTACGTTACGGTGCGTTGCGTTGCGTGACGTTGCGTGACGTTGCGTCGTTTTTCTTGTTTAATTTTTGGTTTTTTCAAAAGTTGCATTTTTTATACTTTCAAAAATATATGTTCTATATCATCTTTGTATATGTACATATATATATTTGTAAAAATATATACACATATATATATATATATATAGCTATAATAGGTAAGAGAGACTGAGACAGACACAGTAAGTTGAATAGTTCAATAGACAAAGAAATAGCGAACGAGAGGGACAGATAGAGGGATACTGGGTAAAGAATAGCAAAAAGTTTGCTTCAACTTAACAAGTTGCAGTAAATTTCATTATGTTTTTCAATTTTTTTGTGGGTTTTTTCGTTGCATCTTTTCAGTTTGTTACGCTTAAAATTTATCAGTTTCAGTTTCAACGTTTTCTCTTTTTTTTTGTTTGTTTGTTTGGTAGTTTTCTTCTTGTATCGTTTAGCTCTGTATGTAAAGGCGTATGTGTCTTTGTGTAAGTATGTATGTGTATGTATACATATGTGTATGTGTGTCTGTCTGTGTTCACAACAACTTATAGGTAATACAATACAAATATCGCGCTTTGTAGGTTTTGTTTCTTAAGAAAAAAGAATGTGTGCCTCATGTCATCCATAATACATATTAATAGCCATAAAGCTTGGCATTGGCAAAGCCATCAGACATTGTCCACATATATATATATATATAGTATATAGTATATATATAATATATATATATATACATATATAAATATACATGACAATAATACAAATACATAACATGTTACTTCATTTGTTTTTTGTTTCATTTTCTTTTAAATTGGTTATTAATTAGTATCTTTTATAAGTCTATCACATCATCACAATTCGGTTGCATAAAAAAATTCCCAAGACTGCGGGCGGGGCGGGGGGGACCGGGAGCCCAGCAGGATCTAGGTCCGCTCACCCACAACACCGGCAAAGCCTGGGTTGATTTCTTCACTTAGTAACATTGTGTATACATATACATATAGGAAATAATATTTAGTTGTCAGCTTCTAAAACGAACAAAATGTAAGCGTATGAGAGATTAACAAACAAGGAGCAAAAATAATAGTAATAAACAAAACAAAATAATAATAATTATAATAAACAATGTCTTCCACTTATGGTATTCATATATATATATATACGAATATATATATATATATATATCCGCGGACATATATATATATATATATATATATATATATGTATGTATGTATGTATTTTCGTTTCTTTTCTTTTATATGTAGTTTTTGTTACAAGGAGATCCATGTGGTGTGATATAAATATTTTTGTTGTCCTATCTTTTAGTTGCTAAAAACATACATATATACATAAATCAATGCATGCTTGTATATATTTATATATGTATATGTATATATAAAGAAATGTTGCTGCTAAACATACTCTAGAGTGTCCTGTCTCTTACTGCTTAACGGGTATTTATTTTTATTGTTTATTATTTCTTTTTTATTGCTACTTTCTCTTTTGTTAGCTTTGTACTGTTTTTCCGTTTGAGGATAAACTTAGAAAATTGTTTAATACTAAATGTTGTTTTGTCTGCGTTTCCAGCAGAAGGCAAAGCAAACTTGTGGCTGCTTCAATCAGGCAATTCGAACACTGGGCCAGGCTCAGTTCTGGGCAACAACTTGGACCAGGACAGCTAAGTGATTAACTAGTCTTTATATGGGCGAAAAAGGCTACTGTCCAATCAGGGGAGGGAAATAGTCGACATATATCAAAAATGTAGGCTACCAATCTAAAAAGATTTGCACATATCTTCATCTATATGTGCGTGTGTATGTGTGTATGTGAGAGAGTGTGATGCAAAAACGATGATAAATGAAAATGAAACCTCTGCTACTACACCAAAAAAAGAGAAATAATTTGATATATGTATATATATGTATATATGCATTCCTGTTCTGTATTATTATTATTATTATTATTTGTTGTGTTTGGCTTTCGGTTGTGTTTTGCATTGCATTTTGAAATGCATTTCAATTGTTTTTGTTTTTATGGATGAATGTGGCGTTTTTTCTTTTTCTTCATAATTTTTTTGGTTTACAAATTTTCTTATTGGTTTCGAATAAATTAAAGTTCCATTATTTGAATTTATCCAGTATTTTTGCATAGAACTTTTGAAAAAAACATCATGTTTGCGAATGTGAATATCTATAGTTAAAGTTACACAAATAATATAATTTATATGTAAATATTTCCCATTTAACGCATTTCAAAATAGGATATAAAAAAAATATATATATAATAACCCAAATGTTATAAAATAAAAAAAATCGCGATTCGGCTTTTGGTTTTAAACTTCAAGATACGCATACCAAGCAAATATATGCATGAGTATATATATATAAAAAAAATAGAATATATATATATATATAAATTTTAAGCGAACATTTAAGTGTTTTTCCAATACATATTTCATTGTTTTTTGTTTCTTTTACATACTTCTACCAAAGCAGCGCTGCTTTTGCCCTTTTGGGGTTTATTCTTTTATTTTATTTTTAAATTTATGAACGTTTTCGAATTTTCAAATGTTTCTTTGAAATTTTTACTTTCGTCGAAAAACGAGTAGCTGCATTTTCTGGGTGTGTGTGTGTGTGTGTGTGTGTTTCTGTGTGTGTATGCGTTTGTTTGTTTCATTGTTTGTGTCTGTATTTTTAAACAGACTTCTCGTATTTTCATTAGTTTACTTTAGTATTATTATTAGTTTAGTTTGTTATTATGAATATATTTCGATTTTATATTATATAAGCAAACCGTTAATTTCATACCAACCAAGTTAGTGAAAAGGTTTTCAAAATATTCTTTTCTCATTTTTTATACAACTTTCTAATTACTTTCTTGTGTAAGTGAATGAATGTTTGTATGTATGTAAGTATGTGTGTGTTTTAACAAATTACTAAAATATCTTGTTGTGGATTTTCTCTTGTTAATATTTATGTATACGCTTTGTGTGTATAGCACTTAAAATTACTTTTTGACAATATGCATAACAAATTGTGTGAATAGTGAAAAAACTGTGTAAGTGTGGGTGTGTGTTTGTGTGTAAGTTAACAAAAATATTTAGCACATTCTCAAAATTAAACGAACAAATAGAAATCATTATAATCACTTAACTCTTAAACATTCGAAGAACATGCAATTTGCTGCTCGCGTGAAAGAGTGTTTAAATAACTGTTATTAGTATTTGAAGTAGTTAATTGTTGTTGCTGTTCTTTTACCGAGCGTTTCTTTTATGTAGCGGCTAACAGCAAGGCGACAGTTCTAACGGCGCTGTTATTGGTGTTTGCGGCTGATTTTAATGTGGAGGGGAAGAGAGAGAGAGAAAGAAAATTAGTTAAGAAAAAATAAACAATTATGCTCAAGATTAAAGCTTAGCTCACGTGGCTCAACTCACCCATAAGTTTTTTGTTTTTGTTGCTGTCGATGTTCCTGCTGCAGCGGCCGCCATGTAAACTTAAACAGTCGTGTGTATGTGTTTGTTTGTGTGTGTGTGTAGCAGAAAAATAATAAATATTAATGCAAATGAAAATCCATATGTATATATATACATATATATATATATGTATAAACTTATAAACATATATAAATATATATACATGTATATATATACGAAAGTAGTAAGTAAAAAGGGAGTAACTTGTGCTTTTGCAAATTTTTTGTTATGTTTTTATCCTTGTTTGTCTTCATGTGTTGTTCTCAAACTCGTTAATTGTTGCCATTTGTGTCCGCGTTGTTATTGTTGCTTGCCTGCCCATTGGAACGTTGTTGCTGATGCCGCTGCCGCTGCTGTTAGTTAACAGCGTTAGCTGGCGTTATCAGTTGTGTTTAAACAGTTGATGTTAAATGGAATCGATTGGATCGCATGAGTTTACATTACGCATACACTGCACATTTATCATTTTGCGACCGGACACAAGAATGTAGACATGCTCTACAATTATATCGGCGCATATATATGCATATATATTGTGTATACTTGTAAAATTCGAACGACTCGAGTCGCCTTGTCGATTTCCAATTCCGACTGTTTATTAATTTGTTACGCGTGTTCTTCAGGTGTATGTCTAAATATATATATATATAAATATATATTTATATATATACATATATACAAATATATATTTATATACACATATATATACAAATATATATTTATATAATATAGATATATATATGTTTATATATAGTTGTGTGTCTGTATGTTTGTTTGTCTTCTGCTTGTTTCTTTTGTATTTGCGTTAAATTGGGTTTTTTTGTTTGTTATTTTTTCGTTTGTTTGTTGTATTTTTTTTTTGTTTTTTAGCAGTTTTGGACTTGGAAAAAAGACAGAATTAGAGCCATCTTAATGCTGGCCCGCCTGCTCGATGGCAGCGCCCGGTCCGGGCCCAGCCACGGCTGGCGCAAACTGATGATGCTGTGTCGCATAGTAAGTGGCCGGCATATTGAATTGGCTGGCATAAGGATTGGTGCCCGGTGCTGCAGTTGTTGTCAGCACGCCCGCCGCTTCGTACATGTATGCGGTACCCGGTGCAGTCGCGACCGGTGCGCGTCCAGCGCCACCAGCTACAGCTGCCGCCACGGCCGCGATTGGCGGCGAATTGGCCGGAGTGTAATGCACCATCGGTGTGCTGACACCGGTCGGTGCGTATTCCTTAAAGTTCTTATCATCTCCGCCTGGGTGCTGCTTTGGCTTTTGCTGTTGCTGCTGCTGTGCCTGTTGCTGCTGCTGCTGTTGGTAGTGTTGCGGTGGCTGCTGTTGTTGTTGCTGCTGTTGATAGTCACGCTTGGGGAACTGCTGGAAGCGAGGCATGCCACTGCCGGCGGCCGCTGCATTCGGCGGCACAAATTGCCCACGTCCCCGATAATTGGGCGGCATAAATGCGCCAGCCTGTTGACCCAAATGCGGTTGGCCAGCGGTGTGCGCACCAGCTGCTCCGGCAGTACCAGCGCCGGCCCCATTGTGACCCATTATGGCACGTGGTCCGCCATTGTTAAAGGGCGCACGGGGGCGGTAAGTGGCGCTGCCATTGCGATTGCCGCCATCGACACCCGGCTGCTGGTTAATTGCAGCGCCAGCGCCGCCGCGATTCCAATTGCCAACGCCGCCACTGCCATTCGGCTGATAAGTGTTGCCGCCAGCGGCATATTGCTGCTGATAGCTGGCGCGATTGTTGTAGCCATTGTTGGGGCCGCCGCTGTTGCCCGCCTGGTAGTTAAGCGGATTCGTGCGTTGCTGATAGATGCTGGACGCACTGCTGCTACCGTTGCCATTGTTGTTCCAGCGCTTGTTGCCGCGATAATTGCCCGAGTTGGGCATGGCGCGTGCCAAATCGAGCAGCGCCTGCGATGGCGTTTGCCCGGCCTCCTCCAGCACCGAAATCAGCTCGCGCGCCTGCTTGGCATTGTCCGGCGTAAAGAATGTGTACGCGGTGCCCAGCTGCTGGCAGCGTCCGGTGCGCCCAATACGATGCACATAATTTTCTGACGAGTTCGGATAGTCATAGTTAATTACAAACTGCAAATCCTCCACGTCTAGACCGCGCGATGCCACGTCCGTGGCAATCAATATGTTCGATTTTCCATTCCGGAAATCCTTCAAGACCGAATCGCGCTCACTCTGCGACTTGTCGCCATGTATCGATGTGGCCGTATAGCCCTCGCTGCGTATTATCTGCAAAATGTCCTCAACCTGCAAAACGGTAACAGTTTAGAAAAATCTTTACTGACCACTCCATAGTGGATTATACTGTGATCACATTTCCAGTTATACGCTTTAGTAGCGTTTTACATAGCAAGCATGCAACTCGTTGGGCAGGTTTTTCAGATTAGCAGCAGCTGCATGAATAAGCTCTAAGCTCTAAGTTCATTTAATTATGCTGCTATAACAAAAGTTTTAGCTAGTTAAGGCTGTAATTGTATTCTTGCAATTCTTAATCTGAAGCTTGTTTAGAGTTTAGTGCGCTTTGAAGACAGCTTTTCAAGAATCAATAAAATCTGACTTAAGCGGGAAGACATGTGATCAGTAAAAAACTGCATCAATTGACCATCATTCTTCCTATTGCAAATATGATCACAGAACATTTAAATTTTAAATAATGTAAGCTCACCTTGATTTTGGTCTCCACAAATATGATGATTTTGTTTCCATTATTGGCGGAATTGTTGGTTGGCGTAATCTCTTTGAGTAAATGAACCATGCGCTGCGGCTTTTCGTTCTCGTTGCAGATCTCGACGATCTGTCGTATATTATGATTGGCTGACAAATTCATCGATCCAATATTGATCTGTATGTAATCGTTGAGGAAATCGCCGGCCAAAGCCTGCACCTCCTTGGGCCAAGTGGCCGACCACATAACAACCTGGCGATCCGGGCGAATTTGCTCAATGATCTTGCGTATTTGGGGCTCAAAGCCCATGTCAAGCATGCGATCGGCCTCATCGAGGACGAGATATGTGCAGCGTTGCAAGTTCGTATTGCGATTCTCAAGGAAATCAATAAGGCGTCCTGGTGTAGCAATAATGACCTCAACGCCGCGCTCCAAGTCGCGGGCCTGCGGCACCTTCGAAGAGCCACCGAAAATGCATGTGTGTCTTATCTCTGGCTTGCAAAGGTGTCCATAATCCCGCACAACTGACTGGATTTGCTGGGCCAGCTCACGTGTGGGCGCCAACACCAGGGCGATGGGTCCCTCGCCGCGCATGATCGGCGGCTGGTTGCCAATGTGCACGATTGCCGGCAGCATGTAGGCCAGCGTTTTGCCGGAGCCCGTTTGGGCAATGCCAACGAGATCACGTCCGCTTAGGGCAATCGGCCAGCCCTGCGATTGGATGGCAGTTGGTTTGGTGAAGCCCTGACGCTTCATCTCATCGATAATGTGTGGCGGCAGAGAACACTCCTCGAAATTCGCCACTGGATGCGGTAGCTCATTGCCCGACACAGTTATCTCGAGCTCATGACGCATCTCAGCCACCGCCTGTTCGCTGCGATTCAGCGTGTTTGGATGCATGATATAAAAATCCTTAAAGAAAGGCTGCAAATTCTCCCATTGCGGCTTGACCAGGTTACGACCCGGATTCTTGGCCTTTTCGCGCTGCAACTCGGCACGCTCCTCCTTCGAGAGCATGCCCAATGCGGCTGCATTGTAATTGGTACTGCCGCCGCCCTGATAGCCACCGTTGCCCATGCCATTATGCGGCTTCTGATAGCGCTGCGTATAGTTTGGATTCTTGGCACGCGGTCCGCCCTGAAAGGCGAGACCATTGGCGCCGGCAAATGCGCCGTTCTGCATGGCATTACCACCGCTGCCGCGATACGGATTGCCTCCGGCGCCCATGCTGATGCCATTCTGTATGCCGTAGGTCATAACGCCGTACGGCTGGCCAAAATGCATGCCACCAGCTGCGGCGCCGCCACCGGCGCCATTCAAAGCCGCCGCATTGCCAGCGGCGCCGGCAAAATTATTGCGCGGATAATAGGGACGTTCATGGCGCGGTCCATTGCCGCCGCCAGCAGCTGCGCCGCCGCCGCCGTTGCCATAGTAGCCGCCCGTGTGCTGCTGCTGCTGCACGCCGCCAGCGTTTGGTGCATATGCGCTTGCGTACATTGTATTATTGTTGCTGCGATCGATTCGTGTGTCTCCTGTGTAAAGTAAGGATGTGTGTGCTGCTTTGCTGCCTGCGCTTTCCTCTGCCGCTTCTTTAAAGTCCGCCTGTGAAGAAAACAACACACAATTAATATAAATAAAAAAATCCAATATTATAACTAATCCGTTTAATAAGAGTTAACGACAAAATGTTAAATTTTGCTACAGCATTAAAGCCTTTCAGACAATGTCCTACATCGATTGGGCTTAATAATTGCAGGTCAAGCCATTTCAACGACTGCGGAATACTCTCTCTTTAATTTTTCATGATAATAATTATATGACAATTTTATAAGCTAAAATTGGCCTTTTAATGATGTTTGTAAAAATATATAATTAATGATTTGCGAATGGTTTTCATAATAGCGATTTCCTGCTAACAGCCGCATGTTTATGGAATTTCATACAACATATTCCATTTTAGTACCGACGAGGCTCAAGCCATTAAATATATCTCATAAATAAATTTATTTAGGAGGTATCAAGACTTAATTTTTTTGCACAACCTGTGTCAGACGACGTTTCGTTACTCATTATAAGGATTTGACATCTCATCTTGTGTCAAAACCATATCGGTTTGTTGGAAAAATAAACTGCGATCCTTATCACTTTGATATGATTACCGTACCTGCAACCTGCAATTGGCCTTAAATGTTGCAATATTCAGGAATCTCTAGGAAATATAGCACCTTTTAAAAAGTATGACATTAAAAAAAATCGAAGCAGAACCTGAGTTGACTGATGTGGAATACCAGTTTCATACCCCGAACCCTTGAAGGGAGGTATTGGTTCGAATCGTGATACAAAATACAGCCTTTTTGTGGTTTAGTTTTGGAGCAATCAGTGCAAACGAAACTTTAAGATGTGGTGATTAATTTCAGAATATTTTGCAGAAAAGAAAAATCAACACAAATCTTCGACAACTTTCAGGAAACGGACTTTAGCAGAAAAAAAGGACAGACAAACAAAGATGGCTACATACGTACATATCAATGACTTGACTGTTGATGCTGACCAAGAAAATAAACATGTGCATACATATGCACAATTTATGTGTTTGATAAAATAAACATGCTGGCGGGATATACAAATAAAATGACAAATGCTGCAGTTTTTGTCATTGTAATTTTGAAGTTTGTAAATGTAAAAGAAATTACTGCAGATTCGATGCTGTTAACATGTGACATGGCTACCACATATATGCACACACACATACACATACGCACAGGTGAACAACAAAAATAAATGTGTACACATAACTATTTAAAATAAATTCAATTGGTTTGTGCAGTAAGAATGAACTGGGGCTCAGACCAAGTCATGTGGTAGCCGGTTCACAATAAACCGAATAAGCTTATGCGGACTTTTGTTATATGTATATGCATATACATATCTGCCAATGTATGCACGCATGTACAATTTCATTCATATGCACAATTTACCTTTGTATAGAAAATTGCACTTAAGTGTTGATTAATTTAGTTGCGCCTGTAATTGAACCGTTTTCGTTGCTATTATTTTTTTTTTATAAACTGCATATAAAATGTACCATAACAGCGCCCCCTGCTGTCTGACCGTCGCGCCTCCCCCTCAAAATCCAATGCGGCGCACGGTTCGCGCAAAAAAAAATCAATACAGCATCGCCAGCGGCCGACCAAAAGGGAAGAAAAAAAGAAGAGAAAGAGAGCAACACGCAGAACGGCGAACACACACACACAAATACACAGTATTCATATGTACGTATATACACACACATAAAAGCACAAATCGTAGCACATTTACTTACCCTTTATTTTCGTGTTAGTTGTTGACTTTAAATAATTTTGAGCTACTTTGAAACGTTATACAAAATATTTGTCGTACTTGATGCGGTCGCGTGTAAATCTTATATGCGGATTGCGAGTGAAATTTGTTTTTTTTTTCGATTTTTTTCGTCGTCACGCCTAGTGTAAGAAAACTAGAGCTAGAGCTTGAAATTAATTGCTTTTAACACTGAAAACTAACTTTAAAGCTAACTAAAAGTGTACTTTGTTTTACACTATTTTATGAAAAACTAATGCCTATTACTTTTCTTGTGTATTTGTATATATATTTTTACAACAAAAAAAGTTTTGCAAGATGGTAATTTCAGCAATTACCACCAATGTGAGAAGAGAGTTGCAAGCGCATTGTGTTATCGTTTTTGGACACGATAGTAGTCGATTATCACAGTGCGATAACTATTGTATGCCATTTGATTACCATTGTGAACTCGTGCATGAAGTAACCCTGATAACAATATTTATTTGACGTAAGCGCTACCATGGGATATCAGTAACTGTGATAACTAACTGAGCTGTGATATTCGAAAATATTTAAAATATTTTCAACATTGGCTGACAAATAAAGCAAATATATATTATTAAATGCAGATTTTGTTCTATTAAAAATTGAACCAGTTAGGCTGTTCGAATGTGTATCGTCATCGGAGTAACGGGTAGGCGATTAATTTGAAATATGTACACATAATTTATTACGCTATCACAACATTTAACATTTAGTTAATTCGACTGGTTAATTGGAAGCCAATGCAATTAGCAGTTTCCGACGGTCAGCATCCAGCTTCAGGAGAAACTTTTGTACGCGCAGGCTGTAAAACTCGCTGGATTTGGCCAGTTGTACGCTATGGAGGCGCTCCTGGCGTTTATACGGCTCCAGGCGCCGGCTGTCGCGCTGATAGGTAACAATGCTGGCCAAAAAGTTCCAAATGGTTATCTGTGGCCACAGCACATCCGTAAAGTATAGCACAGATGTGCTCAGCTGCAAGACAAAATAAATACAAATGAGTTTAGCTTAACAGAGACAGGCCTTATTGTTTTCTCCCACCTGCCACATCATAAAGTCGCTCAGACGTGTCTCGCCGGATGTGCGAAACACTAGATCCGGCGGTGGGGAGTGTCGCGTGTAGAGACATGCCTCCAGTAGTCGCTCATTGATATTACTGGGCTGTAGTGCTTCATCATCATCATCATCAGCAGCAGCAGCCTTGTCGACCTTTAGCACTGCCTCGACAGCCTGTGTGATTTCGTCGCGGGAAGTGTACGCGAAAGCGACATTCAAAAACAGTTTGTCATTGCGTTCTGTGCGCAACATGGCAGTCGCAATGAGCCGCTGCAGATCGGCCGGCAGTAATTGGATGTTGCCAATCACTCGGATGCGAATGCCGTGCTCGTCCAAGCGGCTGGTCTCCTCCAGTAGCTTAGCGAACTTCTCCCGTGCCAGATTAAAGAGACCTTCCACCTCCTCGCTGGAGCGTTTGAAGTTTTCGATGCTGAACGCAAACGTAGTGACTTCGCGTATACCCATATCGAGGCACCAGCGCAGCACATCGGCCAATTTGCTGAAGCCACGCGAATGACCCTCGATCTTGTCAATTTGCTTGGAGCGTGCGAAACGGCGATTGCCATCCATGACAAATGCTACATGGTGGGGTATCTGTCCAGAAAGCTGCAGCGCCTGAAACGATAGCTTTTGCAGACACGTATACTTGTATTCAGACACCCACGACATCTTTCCTTGTCTGTTCCGAAGATACCTTGTGACAATCAAACAAAAAAAACAAAAGAAGGTTGACTAGTTGCACTCGGGAATTATCGAATATACCGATAGTTCAACTATCGTTGTTTAGAGAATTGGATATTAAATGCTTAAAAACAATAACATGAATAAACAATAACAATATAAAATAAATACATAACATTTAATATATTCATATTTATAAAAATATATTAATTTTCAAATAGTGTTCAACAGTTACACCGACAAAACCAAAAACTATGATATCTATGTGCAAATAACAAATATGTTTAATATTGACTCGGTTACCTTAAATGCGATTGAAAACAATAGACTGACCCGGCCTTAACACCACATACTTTTTTTCAAATTGCTTTGTACCTATCGATATGTGGTTTATTCTCCTGTTGCAACCATGGGCGTTTTTGACAGTTCGTTTGCCTATTGTGACTGAAAGTGGCAACTCTTCTCTGACAGCTGCTATATAGCCTTCTTTTTTAATATCCGGTTCACGCAATTGGTTCGTGTTGTGACATTCTCCTACTTTTTTTTTATATAAAAATACGTATTTAAGCCATAACTTCCAAGCAAAAACATGAATTACCAAACATGCATAAAGACCAATATGCAAGGGACAGATTTTTTCCATATTTTCGTGTTTTTGTTTCGTTGTTTCCATGCTGCAGTGGCAGCAAATTTGTTGTTTTTTTTTTGTGCCTGTGTAAAACTGCCTGCCATGTGCATAGTTTAAAGAGTGTCAAAACAAATTGTTGAACCTGTGTACATGCTTCTTCCCAACAGTTGCTGATCGTCTTTAATTGCTACAGAATGGCTCCCAGGAAGGCTAAAGTACAGAAAGAGGAAGTGCAGGTCTCACTTGGCCCACAGGTGCGCGATGGCGAGAATGTTTTCGGCGTTGCACACATCTACGCCAGCTTCAACGATACTTTTGTGCATGTTACCGACTTGTCCGGTCGCGAAACTATCGCACGTGTCACTGGCGGCATGAAGGTCAAGGCCGATCGTGATGAGGCTTCCCCCTACGCCGCCATGTTGGCCGCTCAGGTTCGATTTATAAACGCCTATTATGTGAAAACTATTTTCTTTTACTCATGAAATACTATTTGTACCGCTTCAGGATGTGGCTGAAAGATGCAAAGTGCTTGGCATCACTGCTCTGCACATCAAACTGCGTGCTACTGGCGGCAACAAGACCAAGACACCCGGACCCGGTGCCCAATCCGCACTGCGCGCCTTGGCTCGCTCATCGATGAAGATCGGTCGCATTGAGGATGTCACACCCATTCCATCCGATTCCACACGCAGGAAGGGCGGTCGTCGTGGTCGCCGTCTGTAAATTGGCCGCATACGATGCATTAAAATTGCATTTTATTTTCATGTATTTGTATGTTTCTAATTGATGAATACATTGTAATAAACCTCAAACACGGATATATAAATGCAATTTATAATCTTAAACTTGTGCTGCATGGTTTGTGCTAAACTAAAATATAAATAACATGATGTCACACATTGTTAATTTGAGTTAAGGCATCTTAGAAGCAGGGCCATAAGAATTATAATTTTTATTATAATCGTGTTGTGATAGTGGATACCTAATCATTCTATTTACGTTTCTTTCAATTTAAAGTTATATCAAAGCTCAGGACATAATTATTGTTTTTAATCAATAATGATAAACATTTAAAGTAATAATTATAACAAAAATGTACAGAAAGTTATTGCATATTAATAAGTAAGCCTCGACGAATCGGAAAACCCTTTTTCCAAATCAGACATTTTAAGAATAAACAAATGTTTAAGTTGTTTTCGGGGTACACTAACATAAGACCCCTGTGTGCCTTAGCTTATTTATTTTTAATAGTAATCTTAGGTCCACTGCACTCAGTCCCTTATATACTTTCAATTTCGGCCAGTGCAGTTTATTATTTTGACCAATAGACAGGTGTTTGAAGCCTATAAAAATGTTGTGCAGTTTGATGTGCTGGCCAAGATTTGGTGAAACACTTAGTTAATATTTGAATTAGGCTGTTGAACAATCCTCGCAGCGCAATCTTCGGGACAATCTTTATGGCACTTGATTTACATTCTACAGTGCTCAACATTGCAAATGTGGAAAAGAAAGTTAGCTTAGGTTAATTTAAAATTGTCGATTGCCCGCCAGTTTTCTTATCGATACATTTTTTTTTCTGTCGTGCTTGTTTGCAAATCTTATAGGAAAAAAACTATAAAGCACGATAGTATATTTATTATCATTAAATGAGAACGCGACGTTTAACATTGGCTGTTGTCTGCCCGTTTTGCTTGGACAGCAGACCAAAAATCAACCATAAATACGTATCGATACTTATCGTATTCGAAACATATCGATAAAGTGTCAACATTCAATTATCTGTATATCCAATAGCAAGTCAGCACGCTGCTCAATTTACCGGCTGTTCCAATAAGTTAGTCAGGATGAACGAAGTGAATTTGCGCGTGGCTGCCCTTAAGTTGTGCGCGCATCCGAAGCGCTTTGCCGAGATGCGCGGTGCAATTGTTCTGCTGCCGCAAAAATGGGAAAATTGTGAGTACTTGTAAGCAAATGGCAAGCAACTGCACTGTTTATTAATGCGAGCTCGCGTGGTGTTGTTTAGCACAAGCCGACTACGTGCTGCAGTTTGCGTCAGCCACAAACTGTGCCAAGCAAATGTTGGTTGTCAAACAGATCTTCGAGGAGCCACAGGCGTTGGGTTTTCTTGCCGACCTGCTGTTCGTGTGCCCCCTTAAGCATCCCGTACGCGGCGTGATGGTCAGGTATTTAAATCAACTGATCTTAGTTTTGTCAGCATTGTAAATAACTTCTCTCCGACAGGCTTTTTTCGAATTCCGAGACCGCCAAAAGGAGCCAGGCAACGCACACCAAAGAGGTACTAGTGAACGCCTTGCGCGACGCACTTGACTACCTGGGCAAAAGCATCGATTTTAATACTGTGCACGCAGACTACTTCAACGACGTGTTCGTATCGGTTAGCGCTTGCCTGCACAATTTCAGTTATGGCCGCGATGCACTCGGCCAAGAGATTTACACCTTTATACCTCTGCTGACCAAGGCATTGCGCCTGTATTGGTTGACCATCAGGTAGGCCAGCATTGTAGATAAGCGGAGTCTTCTGTAAATTTTGTAGCTTTTGCTCTGCTCAATCAGTGGATCATCCTCGCAGGCAATTGTTTTAATAGCCAGATGATGCAGATGTTCATTAAGATATCTTGATAAAAAGGCAAGCAAGGGAATCCGCGGGTCGTCGAAAATATGACAAGACTGATATATTTTATGAAAGTTGTTTTTATTGGTTTAACTTCATTTTCTGCAAATGCTTCCTATAGTAGTTATGACAAAAGGTGCCCGTTAAAACAAATTTGGACTGGTATTTCATTGGCCAATTATGTAATATATAATCTAAATTGATCGAGGATTGCAAAGTTGCATCAACAATCCACTAATGTGTCCTGATGATGTGGATATATACCATATCCAAATAAAACAATAATAAAAAGTGCAGCTGCTTTAAATTCTCAGGGTCTACAAATATATATATATATATATATATATATATAGGATATTTTATGACAATATTATATTGAACAGCTTGCTAATTTATTGTCATTTATCTTTTAGTGAGCATGGAGCGGAGCTTTCGCCAACACGACGCAATGATTTTTTTTTGTATATTCAGAATCTGCTGCGATTTCATGTTAACTTCCTGACTGAGTACAAATCTCAGCTTCTGGCGGAGCGTTGCCAGCAGCTGAGGCTAATCGATAAGGTGGCGGAGAACGTCGCCCGACATGTGGACACGCCGTGGGATGTGCGCGCCATAGCGGGCCTATCGATCGGACACAATGCGCGCTTTTTCAATGATTTCGATGCATACCTGATCAAGTGCCAGGAGCTAAGCAGCTTTAACGATGTGCCCATCAAGGCGGCGTCGCTATTGGTACTGCAGAAGAGCGACTATGCAACACGTGCGGCACAAGCACTGGACATACTGAAGCGCATATTGGAGCAGGTCAAGAGCTCTGGCAGCATTACAAATTTTCTGGTTTACTTATCCAAGCATCTGAATACCTATTCAAAATCGCTGGCACTTATACAGCTTCAGGATCGCGCTCAGATCATGTACTGCCTTATATTGGCCATGCTTATGCGTTTCGCTCTCGAGCACATCTCGAGCGGCGTCGAGTCCATTCGCCACATGTGCGCCAATATGCTGCAGCAGGTGCTGCAGCATGCGAAGGCCTCCGGCCAGACCAACATCATTGGACAGGTCTACGCGCAGTTCGAGCGTCATCGGATGCCGCTGCCATCCGTTTGCCTTATGCTGCAGCAGCTGGTCGAGGTGATGGGCACCAAGTCGGTGCTCCAGAACTGCCCCAGTGTCTTTGACAAAATGTTTCCCGCCTATCTGGGTCTGGAGGATAGTGTCAATTCACTATTCAGGTGTAAGTCTAATGCATGATTTGAAGGAAACTCTTAATAGCTATTATTTTTTATATTGCAGGCATGATGACCGTTGCGCACAGGGAAGAGCGACCCAAGGACTGGCAGAACGTGTGGTGCACGGCACTGATTAAGGCGGCGCAGCCGTGCGACGAGCGACTGCAGGCCGTGGAGCGTCTCATCAAGGTGGCCGTGGAGCTGGATACGGGTGTGCTGGCCGAGCTTTTAAAACAGCGTAACCTGCCATTTAGTAGTAAACTGGCGGCCATGTTGACGGCACGCCGACATGGGCAACACCGGCTAGTTAAAACGCTGATGGTGGAGCATATCGAGCAGATTAGCGCGGCCCTAATTGGTGTCGACGACAATACGCGTCTGTTGGCGCTGTGCTTTGTGGTGGAGACGCCGCGGCTCAGCGAGCCGTACACAAGATTCGAGCTGGACTCGATTATCAGCTATCTGCAGAACAACGTTAACAATCCCAGTGCTCATATGCGCCAGATAGGACACGGGCTGCTGCAAAAGGCGGTCAAGCGGCTGGAACTTAATCTGGCACAGGTGATCAAAGAGACCACCACTGTCAGCGAGGATCACATGCTGATGCGTTTTCTGAACAGCTTGCTGAACATGCTGGCCCTCAATCTCTTTCCCACTGCCAACTACGGACGGCGCTGGCTATCGATGCGCATGCTGACCGACTGCATTGATATGCTCATACGCCTGGGCTTGCCCTGGGTGGACCGGATGCCGCCGCAGACGCTGCCCTTCCTGGATCACTGTCTGCGCGACAGCTACGAACACAACAAACTGCAGGCCGCCTGCCTGCTGGGCAAGCTGCAGCAATGCGCCACCCAGCAGCCCGATGAAATGATGGATCTGCTGCTGTCGGTGCGTCCACCGGACTCCGCGACGGGCGCCTTCCAGCTGCAGGTGTATTGCCAGGCGGTCGAGGTGAAAACGCCGCTGCCGTTGCGCGAACCGCCGCTTGTGCTGCCCAAGCAACATGGACGCTACTATGCCGTGCTGCAGCTGTGCCTGGACCAGTTGCGCACAGGCGTCAACCAGGCGCAGAAGGATCTGACGTCGGCAGCCAAAACGAATCCACTTTATGGCTTGCTCTTTGCCAGCCGGCATCTGCTGTCGCAGCTGGAGCTGCAGCAACTGGCCGAGGAAACGCTGTGGCGTGAGTATGTGGAGCAGCTGCTGCAGCTGTGCATCAGCATCAGTGACATTGTGCTGCCCGTGGTGGGCAGCGAGTCGCCCGAGGGACACATGCCCGGCCCGCCAACAGAGGGCGAACCGAAGCTGGAGCTGGACACGCTGTCCACAGTGCCGCAGATGGTGCTGCTGTGCGGCTGGCGCAGCATCAAGGAGATTTCGTTGATTATGGGCGACCTGGTGCAGCGAGCGCCGCTCCAGCAGGAGGGCAAACAGCATTATCTGCTCAGCCAAAAGCAGGTGGCGACCATTGGCGAGCACTTCATCGTGCTGCTCGCGGAGATCAAGCATCGCGGCGCCTTCGAGCAGGCCTACGTCGGCTTCACGATGCTCTGCCGTCGTTTCTGGCACAGCGATGAGCCGGCGCTCAATCAGCTGCCGCCCGCCTGGCTGGACGAGGCCATGCGTCTGGTCGTCGGCGACGGCGGCCGGGAATTGTGCGCCACGCGGCGCAGCGCCGGCATGCCCTACATGCTGCAGGCGCTTATCTGCACCGAACTCAAGTTGGGCACGCACAACACCTTCAACAAGAGCATGTGCCTGCTGCTCGACGAGTGCGAGCGTCGAGCGCCCGGCCCAGAGGCGGCCATTGCCCGCAGCCATGCAATGAACATAATGCGCGCTCTGTTCCGCTGCAGCGATCTGGCCGAGCTGGTGGGCGAGTTTGTCGGCCGCGGCGTCAAGTGCGCCCTGGAGAGTCTCGTTGCCGTAGAGTGGGCTGAACGCAACTGCGCCACTCTGATGCTCTCGGCACTGATGGTGCGCATCTTTGGCGTGGAGCGCGCTCGCAGCGATGGCGGCGAGCTGCACGTACGCAATCGCATGACCGGACGCATCTTTTTCACTCGCTATCCGCAGTTGTTCGACTACTTCTATGCTGGCCTTAAGAAGGCGGCCAACGAGCTGAAGGCATCGGGCGGCCAAACAGTGCAGCTGGAGGCCACGCTGCAGCTGCTCAGTCGTCTGTACCCATCTGCCATGGAGGGCGCCGAGTCCAGCTTGAATGTGAGTACTCGTTGCCAGCTGTTTAAACATTGACTGAATGCCAATTTTTATTTACAGCTCACCGAATTTGTGCCGTTCCTCTCGAGAATCGGCTGTGTGCAAGATAATATGACGCGGCAGCGGGCTAATCAAGTTCTGGCCAATTTCGTGAATGCCACCGCGGCCATCAAGCGCATCCGCCGCATTATACTGATCCTCAAAGTGATCAACTACAAGCACAAGAAGGTAAGACGACACTGGAATCATATACAACTTCGTATTTATTTTATTATTATATTATTTTTGCAGAATGGATCTTTTCCAAAGGACCTGAATGCCGTGCATGGTTATGTGCTGCAACTGTTGGAACTGTATCGCATCGCGCGCTGGCAGGACGTGAGATTAATCAGCACGATGATGTATTTGCTGTCGATAAACGCCGTGCAGATATACGAGCACAATATCTTTATGTTTAGCGCCATGCTCAATGTGCTGATTGCTACTATGCTGGATGCACAGGATAGTAAATATTTTGGTGTATCGCTGCTCAACTCTCTGCTGGCGATCTATGAGCTGGATCGCGAGGCGGTGTATAAGCTCTGTGGAGAGTTCGCCATATCCCCGAAGTTTTATGTACTGTTCGGACTGCACTTGCAGCGCTTAACGCAGAAGCCGGAACATTTGCTGGAGCCGATGCTGCAGATGCTGGTAAGGCCGGAGACACTGCCGTCGCCGCTGCAGCAGCTAAAGATCGATTTGTGGCTGTACGTGCTAATGCAGCAAGCGAACGGGGGCAGTAAAACGCGCGGACTAGTCGACAGCTACGAGGTGAAGCACTATCAGTTCGATCCGGACGTGGTGCTCTACTATAAGTCACTGACGCCGGCGCAGCGCCAGGCGCTGGCCACGCAATTGCGCGAATCGGACGAAGTGCAGCAGCACGTAATGCAGATCGCTGCGTTGGTTAAGCGCGGTGCCAACTGGAGTCCCGGCATGGCGGGCCGCGTGTACGCATTGTTGGCCATGTTCAACAAACTGGAGCTGACCACGAAGCAGCTGCTCGAGCGTGGCGGCTTCGATGCGGAGCCGGGCGTTGTCATCTGCATAACGCGACATATTATGCAGAACGGCATGCGCCAGCAATATCAGCCGCTGTGGCTGCCACTTATACGCTATGCTCTGCACATCGGTGCGCCCAGGCAGAAGGCCTATCTGCGGTACAGAGCCGCCCAGCTGCTCGACCGACTGACCGTGCACGTGCAACAGGTGCTCTACTCGGACGACGTGGAAATCGTTGGCAACTACATACGTCTAGTGCTGCAGCTGCTGGTGGACGAGTCCGAGCTGGTGCGCAACTTTACATCCGAAATGGTGTCCAGCTGCATGACTTTCTATTTGGCCGGTGACCAGTCGCCCGGCGATGTCTCAACGGCCAGTCTGTTGCCCATGGCGGCGGAGAAGTTCTTTTTGCAGCATATGCTTGAAGGCCTGCAGCGATTAAAGGCGAATGGCAGTTTTCTCATCGGCATTTTCAATATCATTGTGGAGCCATTTGTTAGTCCGGAGCTGCTGGCCAATCGCACGTTGGACGATGATCCAAACAAACTGCAGAGCGGCGAAGATGAAGCCGAAGTCTTCGATAAGCAGGAACTCAATCTGTATTGTGAGGGTCTTCGCATTGTTTCGCACGTGGCCAAAAGCTTTAGGATCGCATTTCCTAACAACAAGGAGCTTAGCTCCGCCCTCAATGCCCTAGAGAAGTTGTGTTCATACACTGGTTTTGGCGAGCAGCCAATTCCACCGAGTATTATTCGCTAAGCGACTTGCTCAAATCCTTTGAGGAGAGAACTAAGGAGGCTTATTTTATAGTACAAATACACAAAAAAAAAATAAGAATATTTATGAACAACAGTTGGTTTCATAAATATAAACTGGCATTTACTTGATATATATTATTTAATTTATATCATGAAAAGTTTATTTTTTATAAATATATATATTTACAAAGAGACTTGTATTGATTAATATATATATTTTTGTATATATATAAAATGTATTGCCATCAAGATTGATGTACGTATGAAATATATCAGAAACTGTTTGAACTTTAAATCTCTAGGATTGTTATTTGTTTTACATTTATGACTTGAATACAGCAAATTAATATTTATTTGTCTTAGCACTAAGTATTTCATTGTTTCCTTAAACAAAACATTTTGAAACGGCTAAAATGTAAACCTATCTTTCTCTTTCTAGTTTCTGTTTTACACTTTCTTTATCTCACTCTCTCTTTACTGTTAGTTTCTGTTCTGCTCTCTTTCTCTTTCAGAATAACGTAAAAGTTTATTGCTCGCCGACTTTCATTTACTCTTTTACTTAAATAACTTTAAAACCGGTTTACATTACTGGAACATTTAAAAACCGCTTAGAAAGGCTTCAAACGTAAGATAAACAGAGTGATTTACAATTTATATTTTCTTTTATTAGCGATTTCTCTGTGCTACAAATGTACCAAAATAGGTACATTTTTATATTGCAATAAGTTAAAAGTAAATTTTTAATGGATTTTTAATAACATTTACATAACATTAAAACGTTTTTTATATTTTTATTAAATTATATATTTGTAAATATAAAATATGTATATTTAAAGATTGCAGAATATGGATTACTAATGGTACAATATATTTTTTAAACATCAAACATCTACAAAAAACCATTGTTACTACTTAAATTCATTATTTGGACAATAATAAATACAATTATAATAGGCCACTTTAGGTAAAGGGGGTTTGTTTTTGCATTGTATAGGATAAATAAGCTTTAATAAGGGTTGTAAGCAATGTAACAGCAAATCAGAGCTGCTCGATAGCATGCTTAGCAGTCGTCTGAGGTGCAATATCTGGCTGTAACGATGGTGAAAACTTCTATCGATAGGCGGCCATCGCTATCACTCTTACATATCAGGCCGTTCAACGATATATCGATATCCTCAGCCATCCCTATAGAGAGCGACAGTCTGATAAGATGCTCGTGAGCGTGTGTGTCGAGCGTCCGCGTTAAAATTTTTTTTGGCTGCGTGTGCGTGTGCTTTGGCAACGGCAGCTGCTGCTGTTGTTCTTTTTTTTAAATATATATTTTTGTTTTTTTTGTCTTGTTATTGAGTTTGAATGTGAATATGCAATTAACACTAAGTGCAGGCAGATAGTCTGCGCGGCAATTAAGTTCCAATAAGAGCACTCCTGCATCTTTACAGTGTGTACGCAAGCGGGCGGGCGTTCGCCCCAATACTCACATTGTATACATATGCCTCTCTCTCTCTGTGTGTGTGTGTGTATGTGAGTTGTTGTCAACTTGCATGGGAAATACAAAACCAAATTCATACATTTTATAAATGGGGAAAAACGCGCCCAGTTTTTAATAATGCCCTGCTAATGCTTCTCCAGTGTGTATCTCCTTGTCGCGTGTGCACGGGTGTGCGTGTGAGTATGTTTGTTGGATGCGTTAATTTCTGTTTTTCTTTTGTTGATGTTTTAGCAATGTGCCTAATGTGACCAGTGTGTGTGTGTTTGTGTGTATATATGAATGGATACGTGAGCAAAGTGTGCACAGAGTTGCCATATCGTTGCAACTGAGCAAGCGTAAACAAATGTCTTGTAACTTTTTAACTTACATGAATGCAAATAAGTGTGCGTGTGTGTACGTGAGTGTTGACGCATTTGCATAAAACGCTTGCAACAGCCGCCGCCGCCGTTGCAGTGCATAAATTATGACGAAATCTGCTCGAAAATGCGTGTTTACCGTTCTGTTTATGTTGAATCACTAAAAAAGTATTGCATATTTTATAGGCTTACAAAAAGCGCAAGATCTCTGAAAGCAATAAATCAAAAGACAATCAAAGTACAAATTAAAGCAATAAAAATCTCGCATTAGCGCAGCGCCCACGCTAGGCGGCTGATCAACCAAATGGCGCTGCTGCTGCCAATGCCCAGGAATGGCTTTGGCTTAAACTCTTGCTGGTATACCCAGCTTACCTAAAGACACTACGAGCGAGCGAGAGAGGGAGCGTACGAAAGAGCGAGCGAGCGCGCGCGCGCGCCCGCCCGCCCGCCCGCCCGCCAACCCAAACAGGGTGCGAGTGCAAGCGAGCCAGAGCGTCAGGTAAATGTATACACATACATGTAATTGTAGATTTACAGCTTGACTTGCAGGCTTGTGTGTGTGTGTCTGTGTGTATGAGTGTTAGCTTAAACAAAGATCTATTCAGGCTCTTAACTTTGGTTTTGCCAACAGGCTCTTGAGCCAAACTTTTTCTTTGTATTTGTGAATTTGCAGAAGAGTTAAATTGCAATTGTTGATCACGTACAAGTTACAAATTAGTGCTAATAGAAAGTTGTAATATTTACATACATACTAAAGTATCTAAAGTATACAGAGCTTGTTCGCAAATTTGATTTCTTTTGGACATATAATAGTTGCGAATCATTAAATAAAAAGGCTAATCAATATCTACTTAATCGGTATTTTTTTATGTATTTTATTTAATTAAAAATAATAGTGCATTCAGATTTTAACTGTGAAGTAAACATTTAAATGATTTTATTTATGATTATAGGATATGGTAATGAATTAGATACCAAATAAACATACTTTGATAATAGTTGAGTTACCTATTTTTTTAGTTAAAGAGTTGAGTTCAGTGGATTAGTTAATAGAATGCCTCAGTATGTCCTTTGTAATTAGGCATAAGCCTAAAACTAGAGAAGACTGTTTATCATAGATAAAAAGTTGTCTTCGCTAGCATATTTGACCAGGATAGTTAAGTATACGTCATGCAAATAATTATATGTGAAACACATTTTTTTCCAAATTGAAAAATGTTCATAATACTACATATTAATACATAATATTTTTAAATTGTTTCTTAGAATGGCGCTGTATTTGTAGCACGATATTAAATAGGAATACGAAAAAAAGGTACAAACTGTAGTTAAATTTATTAACAAAAATCAATATTTGAGATTATGTTCCTAGGAAATAGTTATTTGTGTTAAACACTTCCAGCTGAACTTCCTTGCTGATAGTGTCGCGGCTTAATCTTGATTCGCGGAATTTCGTTTTTATTATTATTGTAAGTACATAGAAAACTACTAAAAATTATGTTATATTTGTATATAGTATTTATTGTTGTCATGGTAAAATGCCTTGTGATATTATTTATATTTATTCAATCACAAAAAGGATATAATCGTGGGCATACATGAAAGTAGCTCTAAGATCGCCGATATAGCAATTCGAGTCAACCACCATAGAAACTGTATTTTTCGGTTTCTGAAGAATTCAATAGAATATAGGCCAGTTCAACAGTTCGTCTTTTAGCAGTGGAAGATTTAATAAGCAGCGGTCAAATAAGCGTTCACATGGTAATCCAAGCAACCAGGAGTAGAATCGTTAGAATCGAAATTTTACATGAATAAAAATAATAATACTAATCATCCGCTTTTATTTAAAATCGATTGTGAGTATCAAAACTAGTATGAAAATCTACTTTAAGAGTATTTCTAAGGGCGTAAATGTTCCTGAAAAAAATTTGACTTGTAAGCTTTCCAAATCCGAAAAAAGTACTTCTACCGGATTTCAAACTCCAATAACTTTGCCACAAACTGCATCGATTTTCATGTTTGATATCATTTTGAACATACTTTGTCCTTTACTTGATTCTACATCTAAAGTTTCCTCATTTTTGTGTTTTTTTATTTATTTTTTGCTGAAAAGGAAACATACATTGGAGATCTTGGAGCTGCTTTCATGTATGTCCATGTTGATTCCCTGCACGTGAGCAGAGAAACTTATACCAGTAGGCATTTTAACCTGAAAACAATAAATATTATATACAAATTTAGCACAATTTTTTGAAATGTTATACTAACAAAAGATATTTAAACGTTTTCCACGAATTAAGCTTAAACTGCGCCACTATTAGCAAGAAAGTTCAGCTGATGCAAATGTAATTATTTGCATGACGTATGCCAAAATATTTTCAATAAAATACTAAAATGGTTAAATATTTTTCCATTAGAAATTTAAGGCAACATACAGAATTGTATTTTGCATACAAGAAAGTTCGCAAAAGAAAGTTCAATAATTTGTAGACAATATTGTTAATATTGATTTATCTAGGTATTTTTTTTGGATGCCGCGTTGAATAGGTGAACACACAAAGTCAAAACTGTTTTGTGAGTCATCCTGATCAATTACATGCTATATAGCCTTATTTTGCCCTCTCTACATTTTACCCCATTTTAATTGGTTGAGGACATACAAAAATGTACCCTGTGCGAGTCCTTTAATGGAATTTCCTGCAAATTCCGTGTCGGCTCGGCTCTCCAAAATTAAATAAAGAGACGCGACACCAGAAAACTGCTGCGAAAAAACTTCAACGACAATTTTCATTGTTTGTCACGCGCCGACACTTGAATCAAAAGAAAGAAAAAAAAAAAATTAAAATGAAAAGTGAAGTGGAAAGTCGGTATATTCACTGACTCAGCTATTTCCGCTGACATACTTTAAAATGCAAATCTATTAAAACCAAGTATGTGCATATGTCTATATAATGTATAAAATAAAAGCTATATGAAAATTATTGTATATTGATTTAAATAAAGTGTGAAAAATTAATATAAAACGGTATATTTTTATGGACTTGCTATGGTGATTAAATTGCATATTCTATATTTTAATTAGTTCAACTATATCCAAATCATGAATAAAATAGCCAAAAAAATAAGTGGAAATGAAAAATACAATATCTTTTTTAAACTTTTATTGAAGCTAATTAAGAAACTAATTCCTTATGAATGTGGATTTATTCTGGTAGAAGATAGTTCAGAAATATTTTATAACACATATGTCGCCATGTTTTCAATTTATTTTAAGCAGTTATTTTTTCGTTATTAAGAAAAAATGGATTTAAAAAGATGTATGGACAACTACATATCCGAAACATTAAAGCATATATATATATATATTTATCTTGATCTTCATCAAAATCTAGGCACGTCTGACTTAATGACTTTAGAGACTATACGATTATAAGCTGGGATATTAGACTAGTTTTAGTAAGTAAATCACATGATAAATCCCATAGTTACAAGTGTATATCTTTTTCTCTCCCTTTCACTTTGTTTTTAAAGGCTTGTTAGCTCTTAGGCAGTGTCAACTTTTTATTTAAGTTTATTAGTATAATAATATTTTATTCATGGGTGCAAACAAAAAAGAAAATGTATGTACGAAAATATCGCACCTCACCACTTTCAGAACCGTTTTAGAGACACTTCCTTCAAATTTAGCAAGCAATACCTTTGTGAAAAGCCTCGAATGCTAACTGGAAAAACAAAAATCAATCTGGATAGATTTGCATTCCCTTGTCTTGTTTTTTATTGTTTTGTGCGTACGCACACAAAATAGGATGTTGATAAAAATGAAAAATCATATGGAATTTAGTAAACAAAAGACTTAATTAGTAAATTCGATTTAATTACTGATTAATTACAAAATTTATACTTTTATTTGGTTCGAATTAATGTGCTTTTTTATAACTTTTGGTATCTCAACCTGCTTTTCCACATCAATAAACTTGGTTTATATTTAGTTTGAACTTTAAAATTGAAATTCCGGGATCAAACCTTGTTTATATTGATGCCAAATTTGAAACCTTGTGTAACTGGTGTCTCAATTACGTGAGGCACACTGTAGATCCAGCTTTTTGGCGAGCACATGTGTGACCGAAAAAGTGCTTTGACCCACATTCTTACAAATATGTTTTTAATTGTCCCCCAACTCTTATGCATTTTTATTTTTTTTTCTATCCTCAAGCACGCTAGTCTCCTGGCCGAGCACCGAAATGGGTCCGAAGAAGCGTTCCAGCGCGCAGCGCTCCACAGCGTCGACTGCGGCTGTTGGTGCCGCCGCTTCGACGGCGACGGCGACAGCGACGACGGCTGCGACGGCGCCAGCGACGTCGACTGCTAAGAAGCGCAACAGCGGCAAGCAGGCGAAGTTAACGGACGAGCCGGACGATAAAAAGAGCGCCAAAACGGAGTCGACAGCGACGTCAATGTCAACGGCGACGGCAACTGCGAAGCGGCAGCAACAGCAGTCAACAACGTCCAGTGCAATAACAGCAACAACATCCAAAGCTGCAGCAGCAACAGCGGCCGCTTCAGCCGCTGGCGGCGTTGAGAAGGGTGGCGGCTCGGCTACGCTGAAGCTGTCGCCGGAGGAGCGACAGGAGGACGGCAAGGCGCGTGCCATTAACAAAATGCTGAAGAGTCTGGACATCAAGATTCATGGCTTCGACAATCTGCTGCCCAGCAGCGAGGTGCGCCTGAGCGAGGGCGTCCTTAAGTCCTCCATATCGGAGAACGTTAAGACAAAGTCGCGCGCGGCGGCGGTCAAGGTCATAGCCAGCCTAAATCCCGGCAAGCCGTTCAATGTGAAGCGCCAGCGGGTGGACAACGAGTCGAGCAAGACCGACAGGGAGAAGGACAAGGAGAAGTCCAAGGAGCCGGAGGCAGTATTAGGCGAGCACAAGGACGCTCACGGCGACAGCAAGGCCGCCAAGCAGTCAGCCAAAAAAGCCAAACTGGAGGCGTCAACGGCGGCGCCCAAAGCCGCAAAGGCGGCGCCCAAAAAACAGCAGACGCAAACGCAGCCGCCACAAGCGAAGGACAAGGCCAAGGGTGGCGCAGCAACAGCTGCCAAGGGGACCAAAAAGGCGCAAGCAGCAACAGCAACAACATCATCATCAACAACAACAACATCATCAACAACATCAACAACAGAGGTGGAACAAGGAAAATCGAAGTCGCGGGCACAGCTTGACTCCAACACGGAGCTGGTGCACATGGAACTGGAGGACATCAATAGCATGCACACGCCCACAGCGACACCGACGCCCACAGCGCCGTCGACGCCGGCGCCGACGCCGACGCCCATGGATTCGACGCCCACGGCCAGCGGTATAACGGCGGCAAGCGCTGCAGCAACGGCGGCGGCGCCCGCCAAACAGCGGCCCAAAATCAAATACAGCAAAACATCGGCGGCCAAAGCGCGCCTGCAGCTGGCCTGCAGCAAGACGGCGCTGAGCGCCCTTCATGCCGCCAATGATATATACGATTTCAAGTCGGGCTCCGACGACGAGGAGCCCATCAAAATGGTGCTGCCCACGCTGAAGGAGCTGCGCGAGTTTTCCGACGAGGACAACAAGCCGCTCAGGCAGCTCGAGCAAAAGCTGCAGATCAAGCACGAAATCGAATGCGATCAGCAGGAGCAGACGACAACAACAGATACAACAGCAGCAGCAGCAGCAGCAGCAGTAGCAGCAACAGTTGCTGTCGTCGAGCAGCAAGCTGAGCCGCAGGTCAGTGCGGCTAAAGGCGGCGGCGGCAAGAAGCAGATCAAACGCAAGCTAAACACGCCCACGCCAGCAACAACAGCAACAGCGGCAACAACAACAGCAGCAGCAACAACAACAACAGCGACCACTGCCGCCAGCAAAAAGAAGCAAGCGGCAGCCAAGTCAAAGTTGCAGTCAGCGCCAGCGGCGGCGGCCAGCGAGAGTTCGCGTTCAGAGAGCAGCGATTCAGAGGACGAGAAGAAGCTGAGCAGCTTTGGGGCCAAGCGGCATCGGATGGCCTCGCTAAATGCGCTGGCCAAGGTGCAGTGCCTCTACGAGAACGAGTCGCGTACGGCGCACGAGCTGGGGCTGTCCAAGGCGACGCAGCAGCCGCCGCGAATACGCACGCTCGACGGCAGCGACGACGACAACAATCGGGTGGATGTGCCGCCCGACAAGGAGCGCGACAGGGACAGGGACAGAGACAGAGACAAGGACAGGGATCGCGACAAGGACAAAGACAAAGAGAAAGACAAAGACAAGGAGCGGGAGAGGGAGCGGGAACGGGAACGGGAGAGGGAGAAAGCGGATGCTGAGAAAGCTGCAGCTGCGGAGCCGCGTCGCGAGCTGCGCAATGTGACGGGCGGACGCGGCGTGGGCAAGCACTGGGAATTCGAAAGCGACAGCGAGGCCGAGGAGGTGCAGCTGCAGCGGCTGCAGCAGCAGAAGAAGAAGAAGCTGCAAAAGAAAACGCCCGCCAAGAAGCAAACGTCAGCCGACAACGAATCCAAAAAGAAGACCAATAAGAAAGTCCTGGCCGAGGACAGCGATGACGGCGATGGCCAGCAGCAGGCAGACGATGCCGACAAGGAGAAGGCAAAGGACAAGGATAAAGACAAATCGAAGCCAGCGCCCAAGCAGCTGCCGAAGAAGCGCAAAAGCGTCTTCACCGAAGAACTAATCGGTGACTACAAAGGCATCCTGGCGCGCAAGCGCATGGCCAGCTTAAATGCCAGCGCCATTGTGGCGGCCACCTACGAGGTGGAACGGCATTTAGACAAGAATCTGGCCAGCGATTGCAGCAGCTTCGAGAGTTACGACGAGCTGGAAATGATAAAGGCGACGCCGACGAAGTCATCGGCGGCGAGCAAAGCGAACGCCAGCAAGGCTCATGCCGAGCTGCATAATAAAAAGGAGCCCAAGGAGTCCAAGGACAGTCGCGCTTCGAAGGAGGCCAAAGAGCTGAAGGAGCTGAGCGATGCGGCGCTGAGCAACAAGCCTCAGAGCAACATGATCGAGGAGAGCAACGATTCAAAGTATTCGAAGGAGACCAAGGAAACGAATACGGACACCACCATCACGACCACCGGCTATCGCGGCGACTCGAGCAGCGCCAAGGATGCCAAGGACTGCAGCCGGCCGACGTCGTCCAGCGTGGTCATTGTCCAGGACACCGATGTCACCATCACCGGCGTCTACGTGAACGCCAGCAACGGTGCCGCCCAGGAGGCATATTGCAAAATGCAATATCGTGTCCAGTCCAGCGTCACCGAGGAACGCCTGCTGCGACCCGGCTCCGTGGAACCGCCCAAATCCTATACGCCGCTCAGTGCTCTCTCCAGCATGCTGCCACCTGGCGCCAGCTCCGGACTCAGTGAGGGTAAGTGCTAAACTCAAATGAAAACCTTTTTTAATGCTCTTTATTGATAATATTAGGAAGTTAACAAGAATTATAAAAGCAATGTCAGCATTTTATTTGGCTAGTAATGCTTTACATAATCATCGAAAATATGCATAAGGACATTTTTAAAAGGCGCATCTTCATCAGACATTGTCAGGAGACTTTGGTCTAATAGTGCTAGGACATTAACTTAATTTTAAAAAAATTTATTTTTTATTGTTTTCAGTTTTTTAAACAAAGAGTGTTGAAAATGCCCGTCTGTAATATATTACCTAAATTTAAAGTAGTCAATATTAATAAATAAAACAAAAACAGCATCTTCATCAGACATCCTCAAGAGACTTTGGAGAAATTTATTCTTGATTGTTGTCAGTTATAAAAGTTGAGTGTATATTAAACTTAAATTAGATTGTAAATAAATAAAAAAAACAAAATGTTTATTTAGATTCACAAAGGCTTTTAAATATGCGCTTCAAGTATCAGTTAAGATTAATAACAATCTCTTATTTGTTGTTTGCAGCGTTCAGAGTTCTATAAACCGAGAGTATAGAAAAGTTAGTTCGATTCATTTGCTTTTAATTTATTAAAACAATAATTTTCCTTTTGTCGTCTAGATAGATTATAAATAAAAAAAATAATATTTATAGATTGACAAAAGTCAAAAGTGCAAATAGGCTCAACGAGTATCAGTTAAAATTAATAACAATCTCTTATCTGTTGTTCGCAGCGCACAGCTCGCCGCCGCTGCCCGTCCAGCCGGCGGCAACACACGTGCTGCTGCCCGGCGAGCCGCTCAGCGCGGGCATGTACCACGCGCCGGATCTGGGCCTGCACACGGAGCATCTGCCGCCGGATCACCATGGCCCGCCGCCGCCCACCTATGCGGCGGCTGCTGCGGCCGCGGCTGCAGCCGCTGCCGCGTACCATGCGCACCAACTGGCGCCCGCGGGCGCCGGCGTCCTGCACATGCACCATCAGCATCAGTATGCGGCGGCTCACGCGGCGCACGCAGCACACGCGCATCATTATCAGCAGGCGGCCGAGTATCATGGTCCGCCGCCGCCGCCGCCGCATCATTATGGCGGTCCTCCGCCGCCGCAGGGACACTATGGGCCGCCGCCGCCGCCGGTTGGTCCGCCGCCGGTGCCGCCGGACCGCTGCGATGTTGGGTCGCCGCCGCCCTCGTATAGGGCCAGCGCCTATCCGCCGCCGCTGCCCGTGGGCCCGCCGCCCACGCTGGGCGGCGGCTCGAGCGCATTTTGTGCGCCGAATCCGCATCATCATCATCAGCAGCATCCGCAGCACCAGCAGCAGCCGCCACCACATCACGATCCCAGCGGTAAGTCGCAGGTCCGCCGAGACCCAAATATATTTAACATAATAAACTTAACCCACGGGTTGGCCCACAAATTGATTTTGTCCTTTGTTGTGCACCCTTTAAAAAAAATGGAAAGGGTATCCAGAGCATATGGAGCATGTGTATCCAAAACGTCTTTTTTTTATTATGTATTCTATGCTCGATTTCAGCTTTCTCTGGGGAAATTGTATAGGAAACTTTAATTGTATTAAATAAGGCCGATTGGCATTATTAAGTTTATGTAAGAAATTTTCATATTAGATGCAATTTCTTTACTTAAACTACAAATAATATTTAGTAAATAATATCTGTGTCTATCCTTTAAATTATAAATCAAGATTAATGATTTCAAATAGAGCATTTGATGTTCGTCTATGTGTTGAAATTTTACATTTCACTGAAGCTCATTTCTCTGGCACACGGCCAAAAATGTAGAAATTTGAACACTGCCCCCAAAAACCCGCCACGCCTTCATTGATTTCAGTTATCAGCAAACAATGAGCGGCAATTTTTAGTTTCCGAAAAGTTTTCAGCACAACGCAGAACTTGGCGAATGCCCGCCAGGAGGTGCGCACTTTTTTGCACTGATTAGTTATTAAAGAGATTGCCAAAGCTGCAAACTGCAAGGCGTGTGTGTGTGTGTGTTTGTGTGTGTGTGTGTGTGTGTGTGTGTGTGTGTGTGTCTGCGCCGCTTGTTAGGGCTGCTTGCAGCAAAAGAAAATCATTGCATATATTTAGGCGCGCGCATAGAAACTCTGCCGTTATGTCGCTGCGTGTGTATGTGTGTGTGTGTGAGTGAGTGTTGGGCAAAGCCGGAAACTGTAAGCAGGCAAGCAGCAAACGGAAACCGAGACCAGAGACTAGAGAATAGGGAATGCAAGCAAAAAGTAAACATGCTGCACTCGCAGTTGACGTCGACGTCGGCAGCGGCAGCGAGTAAGGAGCCAGCCAACCTCCATTGATGTCATTTACCTTTTGGTACAGACACACACACACACACCACACACAAATGTATGTAAGCACACAGACAGGCGTGTAACGCAGACAAACTAATACTAAAGCGCGTGCATTTGGCAGAGTCGCGTTTCTATGCGCCTAAAAGCGTGCTTCATAAATCACAGAGGCTGCATATGATTTGAACACAGCCGTGGCCCAAGGTTAGAAAAGGAAAACATTCAATAAACGCTGTTTATCGATTGCTTTAGGGATATATGCGAGTGTTGGGTTTGGTTAAAATAACTTGTTAAATGCTCAGTTTAAGCACAAGTTTATCACAGACCAAGCTTTAAAACGCTGATTATCGATAACTCTGCCAAGCACAACTTCCAAATTGAGCACAAGAATTAAATTTATATAAAAATCATACCCCTACTAGAAGATGTTTGCTTTGAAACATTCAATTGCTTAAGTTAACTTCAATTAAAGTCCTAACTTGTTGCATAAACCCAATAATTGAATAGCAGGATACACTCAAATAAGCCAGACTAAATTGAGGGATCGATTCGTTGGCCAGCAATAAGTGCCTTTCAAGTAATGTGATGACAAGCAATTTGACTAATGCCTACATTTACTACATATGCTCCAATCATTTACTCTAATATGCCAATTATCGAATTATTATGCGTTTGGTTATGCAGTCTAAGGGTTTGAAGGCAATTGCCAAAACTGTTAAGCAGTTTAAATAAGATATTTAAAACTGTCGACAACTTAATAAAATCTAATAAGTTTTATTAATCAAATCCCGAAATGAATTTGTATTCAATTTACGTTGCTTCTTTTCCTAATGCTTATAGAAAGGTCAGTAATAGAAAAGGACCAGGACACGCGAACCCGCTCCAGAGTACGCAAGTACTCGAGTTGATTGCTTTATGCAATCGACAATTATTGATTGAGTTTTGAGCATGCATGCGAATCTGCCACATTTATTCGTTTTCATTTTTGCAAACAGTTGTCGCCAGCCGGCAGACCCACCCATCTTTGTATAAGTCAGAAGCCATCAGCATTTATGGTGTCAATCGGCTTAAGCATTGATTCACAGTACATTGAGTGTGAATGCACTCGTTCATTAAGCTGTTATTCATTTGCTGTTGATTGTACAGGGCACGCTCTATAAAGTAGGCTACCATTTGGATTGTCCCACATTGACGGGCACACACCTACATACATGCTGCATGTGGGTATATTCGTTTCGTTATTATCCTCGTCCATTCATTTATCCTTGCGTCCGCCGTGAGTGTTTGCACTTTACGCTTTGCCGACAGTTGATAATTCATTAGCACATGTTCTATTTGACGTTCGTTCATCCATGCTAAAGCGCACACACGCAAACAGATATGCATATACACAAACCATACACATACATATATAAATATATCTATATATATATATATATATATATATATATATATATATATGTAAATAAGAGCGCGTTGCGTTGCCGTTGTGTCCTGTCGCCGCTTCCTTTGGCTGCTGCGTCTCTGTTACTTGCTGCTGATAAACGTCAGCAGCACTCGCAAGCGAGCGAGAGAATACGAATGAGAGCGCACAGAGAGTGCAGCAAGGATAGGTTTAATGTTGTTTTTGCTTTACACTTTTTTGAGTTTGGTTCATTTTTTTACTGCTGATTGTTGTTGTTGTTGCTGTTGTTGTTGTCAGTGCCGGCTGGCCGGCGTCATCGTCGAGTTACGTTTTAGTGCTCATTTAGACGTCGGGACGACAACGTAACGTAACGAAACGGTGACGGCAACGATGTCGACGACGTTTGTGGTTAGAACACGAATATGATAATACCGACAGCGATTGATATTCGCGCTGATGATGATGATGATGTTGTTGTTGTGTTTGTTGTTGTTTATCGTGCGATGAGCGGGCGGGCGAGCCGCGAATTTTATTGCGTATACGTAACGTATATTTCGCGCGTGCTGTTCATAGATAATATTTCTTGTTGCTGGTGTCGGTTTCGTTGTTATTGTTATTGTTATTCCCATCATTTTTGTTGTTGTGCTTGTGCTTGTGTTGTTATTGTCGGCATTTGGCATGTTGTTGTCAGCAGTCAACAACAGCGGCCAATTATTGTCATGCTCGTCGTTCGTAACTTTTGTCGGCTTGTTTCGGCCGCCGTCGTTGTTATTTTTTTTAAATTGTTATTAAACAAATGCCGCATTGTTTTTGCCGCAGCTTGTATTTATTGCAATTACACACACACACGTACACATATAGAACAGACAAATTTAAAATGCCTCCGGGCCGCACCGCGTCGCGGCACGCCGCCGCCCCGCCCAAGTTGTTGTTGTACTGTGGAGTGCCGGCCGGTTCCGTGTCTCGTATTCCGTATTCCGTATACGCTGTAGCCCGAGTTGGGTCCAGGCGCGGACGCGGCATGCCCCAGGTTAAGAGCTGGCCGCAAATCTAATTAGCGTTGCATTTTCCAGTTAATTTTAATTGAGACTGATTTATGAACACAGCAATTTTTTAAATGCGCCACGTTATTTTCCCCTTCCCCACCACACTCTCTCTATCTCTCTCTCTCTCCCATTCTTTCTATCATTGTATTTCTCTCTGTATTCGCTTTTGTTATTATTTTATTTATTTTTTATTGCAAAGTTTTGCCTTAACTTTTTTTTCTATTGAGAAAAAGCTGGCAAAGCATCCGGCTGACGACGTTACTGCGATTGCGACTCAAAATGCTCTCCGTGCTGGGGCACAGGCGACAAAAGCGTCGCTAACGCAAACAAGATTCCTTAGTAATAATAATGTAAAGGAATGGAATAGATTTGGCTTTTAGTTCTTGATAAAGGGCGTTTGATGTCTTATTTTAAAGCTTTCACCTAAGATAATGCTTTCGCTTAAGTTACTTTAGATTTTTATAATAAACTGTGGATAATGTTCCCCAAAATTTGGTTCAAACAAATTCAAAATCCATTCACTACGGGTTTTGCAATTATAGTTTTTAAATTATTTCCTTTCAGTTGCAATATTTGGATTTATTTAAATTTGTTAGTATTTTTGAAATGTGTATTATTGGAAATTTTATTTATGCATTAAATCATATTATTTAAAACAAACCCTCTCGAAAAATATGTAACTAAATTTAATTTAATAATTGACGAGTCTTACAGATATGACATATATTTAGAATATACAGCTTTAGGGAGCACAGCTACAAACCGCTTTGCACTGCAACGCAAATATAATATGACATATTTGTCGGGTGTTCTTGTGAGTTTTGTGCGCTGCAATTGTCTTCCTTGGGCAGCGGTGCTGCAGCAGCGACGGCAGCGACAGAAGCAGCGAGCGCCAAGTCGCGCCTCTTGTTGCGCTCTTTTTATGACGGGCGCTCTCTTTATCGCATACCGATTTTACGCTCTCCATCTTGCACTCTCTGCGAACTGACGAGGCTCTCGAGACGTTGAGCTTTACGCTGCGCGCCGCATAAAAAGCTAACGGCAGAAAATCGCATCGTTGTCGTCGTTTGTTTTAGTTGCTGTTTTTGTTGTTGCTGCTGCTGTTGCTGTGTTGTTTTTGCCTTTTCTTTTCGTTTTTTTTTTGTTGCTAATTTCTTATAAGAATTTTCTTGAACAATTTTCCTGCTGCGTCGCTGGCGTTGTGACTGTCCCGGTTTTATAGTAGAAGTCGTTGGCAGCGTTGGCAACTTGTTCAGGTTTTTTTTGTTTGACATTGTTGCTGCCTGCAACTGCTTTTTGTGCTGAGTCTGGCACCGTTTAACGGTGCTTTTCGGTCAAGCATGTGTGTGTGCGTGCGTGTGTGTGTGTGTGTGCAAGTTAGAACCGCTTGCAAGCTTGCAAAAAAGTTGCGCCAGTGGGCGGTGGCTTTTGCCTGCCCGCTGTCAGTCGCTAGCATCGCTGTAAGCTCTTAGCTGTTATCAGCTATCAGCCATATCCACAGTCACACACACACACACGCACACACAGCCGGGCGCGTCATTCAACATTCATGCGGCATGTGCTATGCACAAATCGACATTTAACCAGAGCGACAGGGACAGGGCACAGCGAAAGCGAGCAAGCGAGAGAGATGGAGAGAGAGACATCAAAGTGGAAAATGTAAACAGATTCATTGAGGCAACTGGCGCTGACACATTGCAACAACCAAAGCGCCTGCCCCTGCCCACTCGTCGGCCCCTTTGCCGGTCGTCTGCATTTAGGCCACAAAAATGCCATCGCTGGCAATGTCCAAAAAACCAAAGCACAAAATGAGCAAACAAAACAACAACAACAGCAAAATAAAAGAAAACAAACCAAAAACAAAATAAAAATATAGAACCGCGTATGCAGCGAGCGACCGAGCGAAAGAGAGGAGAGGGGAGAGAAAGAAAAGCAGCGTCAGAAGAATGTGAATGCGAACGGGAATGCATATATCGAGAAACACAAATTCCCCCCCCCCCCCCCCCCCCTCCCCCCTTTCAATGCCGCTCCAACACAGTCCCCCAGCCACGTTGTCCCAGCTGTCCCAGCTGGCCACAGGCGCAGCCAATGTTCGACAAATAAATTTCGAAAATTCGCGTTGAAAATAACTCAACGTGACACATAAAAAAGTGAGTGTGGATTTGCAACGGCAAAGAGCGGGAATGGCGTCCATGGGGCTAATCCGTGCAACTGGGAGAAATTTAGGAGACTTGATAGCCTGGCCAGCAGCCGAACGTGACCTGTGCCATGTCCCACGTCGAGTTACCCAACAACTGACACAATGATTAGCTCGGCCAGTTTATTAGGACCTCGGCTACGACAAGATTAATGCATATACATACATATATTCTCTATACACGTACATATGTGCATAAATAGATTACATTTGTGTGTGTGTGTGTGTGTGTGTGTGTGTGTGTTTTAATGAATGATCCTAATTTGATTTAAAGAAATACGAATTTTTGCGAATTAACGTTGAATGCAAACATACTTTTTTTATGACCCAAATTAATTGATAATTGTATTATGGTTTTGTGCAAAATGTATGTAACCGGCATATATATTATTTATATTTTATATAGTTGTTTGGTTGGCTATATCATATAGCTGCCATAGAATTGTTGCTCAATACATTTCTTATGCCTTCAAAAGCTTATCAATATCGGACCTTTCATAAGCACTATTTGTAGAGAAATGTGAAACTTATTTTATTTAAAAGATAACCTTTTATATAAATTTATTGGTTGAATTGTACAATTTTTTATAGGTAATCTTTAATTTTTGACCTAAAGGAGAGCTTTTGGGGATGCCAATAAGCGAAGCAATTTTTTGACGTGTTTAACTTGGCAAATCTGATATCTTTATCGATTCAACCACATTTTGGCTACATTGAAATAGCTGTAAACTTTATTTAATTTCAAAGGCCTGGGTAAAAAAAAAGTTTGTTTAACTTAACGTTGGTGTCGATAAATTGAATTGTTTTTAAGCTTTAGTTATAAAAAGTGTTCAATTAAAACGTTTAATGGCGTTAATTACACATGCATCTACAACACCTCAAATTATTCAATTTCCGACAGTGTGTATTTAGGGGTAAATTAAAAAAAAAAAACAAACAAAAAATGCATTTAAGTGTGTTTTTATCGATATTTAACTGTTTTTACGTATATTTCATATCGATGTTAACCATAAACATTGATTGGTTAAATATGTATACTTTCCAAAAAAACTGTGCGAACAAATATGTTAAAAAAAAGAGTGTTAAACAGAAACATTTCTAATGCTCTATTTTGGTTGAACTTTATATCATATACATAGCAATTAAAGTTTTCAGAAAATAATTTTAAATTCACAAAAAGGTCTGATTTTTAATCAATAACAAAATATGTGTACAAACAAAATTAAATTTTTTTTTATTAAATGATAAAAATGTAATATGACTTCGGATATCCTTTTCGCATATTTATTCTGGCAAGTGTATGCGTTTATTAACGTTACATCATTTAGTTGCAATTCATTCACAAGAGCTCAATATTGGCTGATTGCGAAATTAACTGAACAGAGCTGCAGGACCAGGAATTTCGTTAAATATTCGTGTGTGATAAACGCACTCGAAAATGAAAAGTCAGTGGAACAAAAGCCACGTTGCACAAACGTGTTGCAGTCAGAATTTGCATCCATCATTCATTTAGGAGGCGAACCGAGCGACAAAAAAGGACCCCTCAGGCACAGAAGCTGACCTTTGGTCAAGCCACTGTCATACCAAGGACACACACACACACACACACTACTAATTGGGCTAGTGGGCAAATTGTGTGTGTTGTGTTTCCCCTTTTGAAAACGCAATTTCAGTGCACGCACATTTCAATTTTGTGGTCTGTGGACAGTGCTGATGGGGCCCGTTTCCGTTTCCTGTCGCTGTCGCTGGCCATTTTGTTTGGTCTGCACCTGTTTGATTCGCCAGCTAGTGATTTCGCATGCATTTTGGCCCCGGGGATTCTCTGTTTGTCGCTGTGTTGTGTTTAACGCTTTGTTGAACCCCAAATTCAACTTCAACTGCGTGCAACACTCTGCCCGTGAGCAATTAACAGGCCATTTGCGAGTGCTACCAGCATTAACATTATGTTTTTTGATAAACATCGCACACACACACACACATACACGCACACGCACGCACACACACGTTGAAAGGTGTCAAAGCCAAAAGAATTGTGCAGAGAAGCGTTGTGGCAACAACACAGTAAAATAACAAAATCTGATTTGACACGCAAAGCCGCAACAAATGCTGCTGCCAACAGCCACAACAGAGCGAGAGCGAAAGAGAGAGCAATAAAACAAATAACTGGGATTAGTGAACACTGTCCACAACCCAATACCGGCAATTATTGGCGTGTAGTATATATTCCACGTAAAACTGTGGCGCAGATTGGCAAAAGTGCCCGGCTGCAAAACACAATTAAGATGCAGCAACCGCAGCAGCAGTCACAGATGCGGCAACTGCAGCAACAAGCATAACAGCATTTCCACAACTTTTAAAGATTAATTCCAGGAACTTTTAAAGATTAATTCAAATATTTCATATGTTTCTTATTGTTTTGGAATATTGTTCCAGCGCCTCTGACCAAAGTATAGATTAAAGTCAACCAGTGGAGTTAGAACTAAAGGATTCTTACTATCTATTGTGTTAGGCTTATATATTTATATATGTATGTATTTACGTATATAGAACTTTTTAAATTAATTGCTAATCAAAGGCGACCTTATTACTATTCATTTAATGCAAGAAGCTTTTTTACTATATCCTGTTTTTTTACTTTTACTCGACAAACTATAAATTTTCACCCCTTAAATGGAATGGAAATAATCGCGTATCGATTTATTTGTTAATTAGTGTCAGCCAATTAAACGATAACTGAATTATTATCCAGCCTTAGTTGGACGCCCATTTTATGTTTTCGTTATTGAGCAGAACACCAAATTTAAATTTAAAAATTTAAAGTAAAATTGCATGCGGGGTTTACTTTGCGTTAATATCGCATAAAAACCAAAAAAAAATTTGACGAGTATTTGTTTTGCCATCGAACGTTAACTGGATTGTTGTTGGCTTGTTTGACGTTTGCCAAAAAAAGAAGGGTTGCCAGGAGCAGCGTTACCCCAGGGGCCTTGACATTTTTGAGCTTCGCTGGCCTCGTTGGCATTTTCTCGTTACGTGTCCTTGTCGCTTAGTTGCCTTGTTGCCCAACACAGTCAGAAGCAGGAGCAGCGAAATGCGCCTGTCGCTTGGCTGCCTTTTCAGCGGCCCCCCTTTGGCTTTGTGCGCTGCCATCCGCTGGCATCTCCTGCCATCTCCTTTCGCTTTTCTTACCTCCCCCCCCTCCCTCCCTCCCTCCCACTCAGCCATTAGGGCTCATTGTCATATGCAGCTTGTTAGGCCAAATTGTTTGCCGTGCAGCCAACGAATCTAAGACCTTCCATTTGACTTGACTTGACGTGGCTATGTGCAACAACAAAGCCAATGCATATACAGCTTTATGCATTTTTATTATAGTTCCAATGCTAAATTGAGACTTCATTAAAATTGTGCCTTTTAGTTAGTTAGTATATTTGAGAGTGTGCCACCGATTTTCTGCCTCAAGTCCAACAGGAGATCGAAGTAGCCTTCGTTTAAGTTGAAAGCTGCTCAGTTGGCTTGTTAAAGTCTCTCAATCATTATTTTAGTTTTGGTCTTCGTGCGTGCAACTTAAAAATTTCTCTAGTTTTGGTAGAAAATGGGCCCGTTTTTTATAACGCTGATAGGCGCTAGTCTTTTACATTGCGGCCAAGTCTTTTGGCAGCCCTCGGACACCCATCAGCCGGATCTTAGCTCGCTAATGTACATCTGCTCAGTGCTGGTCCTCTTGATGCATCCATCGACAATACAGCGTAAAAGCGGTTATGGCTACTGGCGTTACTGTTGGACCTTCGCATTTATATTGCAGTGCATGATTGTGCAATATCTGGCGGTGACATTCATCTGGAACATCATCCACAGGCTCTGCGTTGCGTGGTCGCCCGATGACGTAGATACCATCTTTGTTAACCGTATGATACTGGCCACGTTGATGCTGGCCTTCGCCGTTTGCCGCTGGCGACGCAAGTCGCGCGAAGCACAGCAGGCCATCAACGCCCAGTTTTTGAAGCTACTCGAGTATGAGCTTCAATGCTGCGATGCTTGTCACTGTCACCATGGGGGCTTCTTCGACCCGGACTTCCAGGACATACGACGCGACTTTCGAGACGTACGTCACGGAGAAATGCTCTACGAATATCCCGTGGTTGGCAACGCCAGACAGCGCGCTTCTCGCAGCTCCCGCGCGAACAAGGATCGAGTTTCCCGGCATTTCAGCAGCCGACGCTAACAATAGAAAGAGACAGAGAGACCTTCAAATGCCGCGCGAGGAATATTGATTTTACATATTTTACACATTATATTATATAGTATTTATGAACGGAATTGAACTTATACTTACTTATGCGTGTATGGAAACTCAGAGAGGTATTCCTTTATTATCTTAGTTCCTTTTTAGTTAAGTGTAGATATAGCTGTTGTAAATCCTGAAAGATCCTTTGCAAAGTCAACAAAGATTCCACAGCAGCTTTAAGATCTGTCAGCAGCAATCGTTGCATATACTTAACTTATATTGTTTTCAATAGGCCAACTTTAAGCACTTTGACCACGTTCCTGCTTGCCGGTCTGAACCGGTTGTTGTTGCTGTTTGTTGGTGTTGTGTTTAATGCTTGCCATCATCATTAGTGCAGCCATAATCGTCAACATCAACATCATCAGCATTATGAAAGAGAGTGAGAGAGAGAGAGACACAGAGAGAGAGAGGGACAGAGAGAGGGGCCCCCGACGGTCTCCGGTAGGCGTCGATAATTGTTCTATTAGGCAAATGAGTGCCCGATGGGGCGATGCAGTCGAACGGGTTATGAACACACCCACTGGACTCTGTCCTTTTACTTGTGTCCTTGTTCAGCATTGTGTGTCAAGGCTGACAATTTGCTGTTAAACCTGCAACGTGTTTGATCGCTGCGATCCTCACGCTGTCAACAAAACCAAAGGGAACCCGATTCGATGCGTTTCGATTCGATTCGACTTGAGATTTGCCTTGAAATTTATTTCGCTTATTGCCGGCAGCTGATTAAAAGGTCTTCGCAACAACACATACTTTGCATATAGTTTCGAATTATATATACATATATATATTAGTTTAATCAGTGAAAACATTTCAATTAATTATATTTGTATAAAATATTAAGTATTTATTTTTGTATTTAATAGTATCGTTTGGACTGTAACTTTTAGTTGCCCCAAGAAGCTCTTGGCTTTAAAGGTTGTCAATCTCTTATTGAGTTCCCCATCCCTGGATCGTTTTTCCAGTTGTGCTTTCAGGAACTTCTCATTCATTTGCATTCAGCAGTTGACAATTTTGATTATCAGTTCATTTAATCATTTATTATGCCCAGCCTGGGGCAAGTCTTAACCCCAACAGAGGAACTGTTGCTCTCGCCGATCTTCGGGGCAATTTCTTTGCACGCTTGGACGCTTCCTCAGTCTATTTGTGTTGTTGTTTTTGTTGTTGCTGCTTTTTGTTGTCCCTATACGCTTTTGTTCTCACGACGCTGCTCCTAACTCAGTGATGTTCACAATTTATCTGCCCATGTGCATGTAAGCGTGACCGTTTTGACATTATTATATCTTCAGCAATCCCCAACTCGCCTCTCTCTCGCTCTCTCTTTCTTTGTCCCTGTCTGGCAGCCCTATATGCATATGTGTATATCGCTCAATTTTCTTTTATTTCTTGCCTTTGGCTTCGTGTGCGTCCACTTTTCATTTCCGTTCTGGCTGGCGGACACATGTGTGCCAAAAATCGCACGATGCTCGCCCAGGGTTCGCAGTTGCGTCCACTTTCAAATGGCCAGTTGCAAGTATCTGCTGCATGCTCAAATGTATCTGTATCTGTAACTGTATTTGTATCTGCAAATGCGACTGCAGCTCAAGCTCTAACTAAGCTCATTGTTAGACAATTGCTGGCAGCGACGGGACGGAGTGTCGCATTTAGGCTTTCAAACAAGTTTGCCAACATGGTCAAGAGCAGAAAAACAAAAAAAAAAAAACGTATAAAATAAATTTGGCGAGCAAAACGTGAGGCAAACCAACAAACTATAGAAAAATAGAAAAGAAATTAAACATAAGCAACATGCACTAGAGAAAAGCGCAACCCCCCGCCGCCGCCCCCCTCCCCCCCTTCCCCTTCCGTTGCCCGCTGCTCACATTTAAATTACAAACTGAGTGCCTGCAAGTTGTGGGCCAGCATTTTCACACAAAACTTTCACCAAGCATTTTGCGAGCTGCCCTTAATGCCCAAAATGCAAAAGAATACCCAAAAAACAATGAAAGGAAAACAAAAACTAAAAAGTATCTGGCAACAAAACAAATGCAACGGCGTCGGGTCAAGGGCGCCGCCTGATAGATGGACAAATGGATGGCTGGCTGACTGGTTGACTGCTTGAATGATTCACCTTTAATGGACTCGCCGTATTCACTAGCCAAACTCATGAGTCACTCATTGACGGCGACCCCGTTCTGCGCTCTCCGTTCTACGTTCTGCGCTGCTCCTGCCCCAGAACACTATCTTGGAAGGAGGGGGATATTGCGGGATATGCGGCACGCGCGCTCTCAATTTACAGTATTCGGTGTCTCCAATTCACATATGGCTTCGCTCGCTGCTGTGTGGCCAAAACAACAGCAATGCCTGCCAGAAGGTCGCTTATCTTATCAACCAAATGTGCAAAAATAAAACGGGCAAACGGGAGAAAAGCAGCCAAAGCGAAATGTATTCTACCAAAGAACTAAACAAATTTTGAATCGCAAACACAGCGACAGATTTTTGCTGTTCGACGACGAAAAAGCGCAGTTTATCTTTATCAGCAGAAGCAGCAACAGCAACAACAACAACAACAGCAACAACAATAGAAACAACGGCAATAATCAAATGAAATACAAACAATTTTCGCTGCTTTGTGACAGAAATCAGTTGAAAAACAAGAATATTTCAGTCGAAAGCTTTCGCACAGCAGATACCCTGTATTTAGCTTAGAACTGCAGCGTTGAAACTTTTCTCATTAGACTTACACTTTGGCCAACAAATTATCTGGCAATCTGATTTGATTATCCAAGTATCTATAAATCAAACTTGTTGCTTTAAGTTCAAGATAAAAACCATGGCTTAACATATACATGTGTAGAATATATATATATATATATTATTTGTACCCTGTTATGAACTAAGATGTGAAAGAAATAGTTGGGAAACTAAATGCGAACTAAGACAACTGAGTGATACTAACTATATAGTTAGTTACTTGACATTTATTTCTGGGATTTGAGGTTTGTTTGCTAAATTAGCAAAAATGAAATAAACTCTTGTCTTTTAATATTCAATTAGCATACAGGGTATACAAATCAGGGTATTAAATCATAGCAAAATGTTTTAAAACGCAGTGAAAATAAAAAAAATCCCCTCAATACAAAAATAATATTATATGTATGTGTTTTATCGCTAATTGCTGTCTGGATTTTCGTAGGTGCTGTAGTTGTTGTTGTTATTATTGACATTTGCCGGCATTAGATATAAATGTGATACTTGTACCTGGACACAGCCATCAACATAAACATCGATTTGATACTAGATCTTGGCTTATTTCCTGTTTACTGGAAATGGCAAAACTGCCTTTTGTTTTTTTGTTCTTTTTTGTATTATTATTTCGGTTTAAAAACTCGCTTAGAACCAACAACAACAACAAACAACAAATAATGCCAACTTCATGTGGCTTCACTTTATGGACACGTCATAAACTTGCAGGTCTTCAAACTACTTTGAAAAAAAAAAAACAAAACAAACAATATTTTATTACCACGTGTATTTCAAAATACGTGAAATAAACAAAATGAAATTGCATGAATAACGCCGAAATCCAATTATCAAGTAATTTTATAGCATTTTAAATATATGTACATCTAGTATACAAAATGAGCTAATCGTAGTTGAGCATTTGCATGGAGTCTATTTTATTTATAACAAAAGAAAATAAGTTTCGTTTTATAGCTATGTCAATTCACGTTCGAGTCCTATGGAAAAATTATAGTCTGTCACTGCTTAAAAGCCTTGTTACTTTAACTACATAGAACAGAAATTAGGTAAATTGCTTTGAATTAGCAATAATGTTTGCTAAATGATCTGTATAAATAAACACTTACCAAGAGAATTTCAACTGTATATTATTATTATTAAGATTGTATAACGAAAAGCCCTATTGATATAAATGAAATTTCATCTAATTAATTTTTAGGCAAAGAGAGCATTAGAAATATTGAGAAGCGTCTAATTTTGCCAATTTCTCTAAAACACGATATTAAATTATTAAAAAATTGCAATAGGCAAACGCACAGCGATCAGAAATCCTTTAAGTGTTGCTGTTGTCCCTGCTGCTGATGATGATAACGTTGACGTTGACGGCTCTCCGATGACATTTTGGTGACCATGTCGTAATTCGACTGACTACTTTTGAAACGACGACAATGGCGCTTTCTTCCTCTTGGCAACTGGCCTCCCACAGCCACAACCAAAACCAAAACCAAAGCCAAAGCCAAAACGGCAGCTAACTTTTTTTAATACGCTCAATTGCTTGACCAGCACTCTATAGCGTTTGGTGATGTTTCTGTTGTGGCGTAAGAGAGCGAGAGCGTATGCGTTCGGCTTGACTCGGCTAGGTTCGCTCGGTATGTTCGGGCGCACGTCCTGCGACCAATCAGAATCGCTCGTGTGTAGTTGTCGTTGTTGCATAACGCGGGCAACATTTACAGTTGACCGACTACTCGTAGCGGACCACACAATGTAAAAGGTATTACAATAGCAGCAACAATACAGCTGCTCTCTCAATATGCGAGACCCTTCGCTTTGGCTCTCGTTAAGCGTGCTGTCGTGTCGCACACTGTTTGCTGCGCTCTCTCGCAGCACTGTTGCTACTGACGCTGTCGTCGTATTCATCGCGTCGCGTATCGTATCGTAGCGTAGCGTCGCGGCGTTTTTAGGCGATGTGCTCAACGCGAATCGTTTCAGTGCTGCTCTACCTGTCGACTCGCTTACAACGCGCGGACACCGCATACAACCGCGACGACGACGACGCCGCCGCGGCCGCAGCAGCAGCAGCGACGTCAGTGTAAAGTTTTGCGCGTTACTTTGACGTTTGTTTCTTTTTTTTTGCGTTTTGCCGTTTTTGTTTTATATTTCGCGCAGACAACAGAAAACGCAACAAAGTGGCAACGTTTTCGCCGCAGTCGTTGCTCATACGCCCCATCGCACAAACACACACACGTGCGTACACATACATACATATATATATAAACATATATATATAATATATATGCATGTGCTTTTTGACGATGGTGACGTGCAAATTCGTTTCGAACGCAAATAAAAAAAGTTTGTTTTTGTTTTGTGTGTTTTACTTTTTGTTTTTGGTGAAAAGTGCGCAACAAATGAAAATGCGCAGGCAATGATAAAGTGCATAATAAATAACAACAAACACAAATCAAAACAAAATAATTAATAATTAAAAGTAAGCCCACACAAACACAAACATATTTACACACACATACATACACACACACATATGCTCATGCAGAACGTCATATTCACACACACACTCACATGCGGCGCAACAAGTTTGCGGCTGACAAAATTTCCATCGCCTATTTGGCAATTTTATATGTTAGCTGCAGTAGCAGCAGCCGCAACAACAACAATGCATTTTTTAAATAACTGTACACGGTTTTTTATTTTTATTTTATTTTTTTTACCAAAGAAGCAACAAGTTTTTGTTGCTGTTTCGGCATCCTGAGCGATCGAACGGCAGCAGCAACTAGAAAAATCTGTAATGAGCTCAAACGAGAAATTACTTGAAATTAGACGTCAGGCCAAATACATAAATATATAATATACATACATACATATATGTCTATATGTATGTATATGTATGTGCATACATGGACATATCAGAAAGTAGACTTGTGTGTGCTGCTCTCTGATAATGAAATGAATTTCAGTTTTATTTCATTTTTCCCGCTAAATTGGCTGCGATATCAGCCAAACCAACAATAAAAACAAAAACAACCACAACACATTCCAAAGTGTCGGCGAAATATGAATAGAGTTTAGCATTATTTTAGTTTGCATTAGAACACAAGATATACATACACATACATACATACACATATGTTCAAATAGTTGGTTTTAGCTTTCAAATGTTCTTGCGTCATTTTAAAATCCCAAAGGTTTGTTTTCGTTTGGTAAACGTGGCAGGTGGCAAATTTTATATATGTATATTGTTTTTCAATATCAGAATCAAATGTCCTAAAAATTGGTTTACGATTTGAACCGAATTGTCACTTTTCGTTTTGTGAACCTGGTTTGTCATATTACTAAACCGTGCATTTGGTTTGAGCCTTGGTTGGGAGCATTACCACAATTGATAATTAGCTTAAAATAGTTAAGAAAATATTTATTAAGTATTATATAAATGATTAAATGAATGATTTGAAATCTCACTTTTGTACCTCATTTTAACTGACTGAGTGTGAAATGTTTTTTTAAAAAGATCAATCACATTTCATTTATCGACTATATATGAATTATTGCTTTATTTAGTAATTGACCTTGTTCAATAAATAAAAACGAATGTCTTGAATTTAAAACAAGAATTTTCAATGTAAATCCATGAACAACATTTATAACATTTTAATTATATTTTTAGACTCTAAAGGGTTATAATAAAAAGTTTTGTTTGTACCCTTGCAAATGAGATTAATCTGAATGCATGTAAATAACTTCTATTGAGATTCAAAACAATCATTTGCACTCATAAATCACTCGTTGAATGCGCCGCAACAACTGTAAATGTTGTTCTTGTTGTCAATCCGTTACAAAGTATGTATGTACATACATACTAATATACTTATGTACATATATATTTACGTACATATGCATACGTTAACCTGCATTTCCAATTGGACATTTGTATTTCTGATTTAATCAGACCATAAGCAACAAACAAACAAACAGGTGATATTTAAATCGTTAAAGTTAAAATGTTCAGGCGATTGCTAAATTTAACAAAATTTCAGATTACCTTTCAACTGCAATTGCAAATGTATTAAGCAAAGCTAAAGATGTTTTATACTGAATGTTTCTGAAAAAAAATAATTTAACTTTTGGAATGGATTAAATAGATCGCAATCAAAATAATTCAAATATGATTAAAAGCTGCCAGGCTTAAACCGGTTTATTAGACTCCAATATAACAGACTATTTCCCTTTAAGTTGTAATAGAATAAAGAACTTAGGTTCGAACCAGGCTTCATTTATATAGTTAGATAGTCTGCATCCAAATAGTGCATGGTTTTATTGTTATTAAATCAACTGATTTAATGAGCTGAACTGGTTTCATAAGTAAGAACATAAGTTTACAGTCAATAGTCGCCAAGAAACATTTACTTTTGTTAAGTGAAAAGATCAATTGTAAGATTTTTATATGGCTCTAAGTTTGCCTTTATCTTAGCTCGTATTATTTCGTACTTAGCGAATATATATGTATATGTATATTGTGTAGATGTATGCATTATGTGTATTACGAGGAGTCTCATGCTTAAAACTCCTGCTGCCTACTTCACTATGCTGCTTGTCGTCGTTGTTGTTGTTGCACACCTGGTTGTTGTTGTTGTCGTTGTTGTTGCTTGAGCCTTTGCACTTTAATTCCTGCTTCTTATTTAGCATCTGCGCCGGGTGTTACTCGAGCCACATGGCAAAGGCAAAGGCAGGCACAGGGCCTCCAATGTCAATAAGAAGCGGCAGTTGTTGCCAGTCAGTCAGTCAGTCAGTCAGTCAGACAGTCTGTCCCTTCGTCCTGCTAGCCTGCCTGCCTGCCTGACTGCCTGACTGCCTGGTTGTGTGCACGCGCGCAGGACGTGCACTCACTCAGTGTGAAAGAGGAAGACGGACGCGTCAGCAAGGAAGCATTCTTATACTCATCCTCATTCGCATGCTCATTCTTATCCTTATGGCAGTTCCCGTTGCTGTTGCTGTTGCCGTTCTCTCTCTTCCCTTTGCCCCCTTCCATGCGTATTCGTATTTGTGTTGTGTTCCCTCGCTCATCTTCTTGCACGGCGCTTATCCGTTTCAGTTGCTCCGCTTATGAATGGGATTGCACTTAAGCCGGCCGCTAATATGTTTGCCAGTCGTTTTACCGTTGCTTACTACCTGCCCTCTATATCCATCTCCCTTTCTCTTTCATTCTGTTACCTCTGTTGCTTATGCGTAATCGAGAAGCAGCAAAAAGCTGTTGCTTCAATTTCGCAGTCGCGTAGTTTGTTGTTATCATCATCATATCATTATAATATTCTTGATAGTAATCATCCTGATAATCATAATGGCATTTATGATGGGTTATTATTGACTATCATCATATGAAACTTGTGTTTACAGCGAATACCCTGTAACATTTTACTTATGTTTGTAATTTGTGTAGCCAAACACGACTCAGGCTTAAGAAAAAGATTGATAGATAGATTCCATTCCATTCCAACGAATATCCTAGGATCGATATTGTTAGGTAATTATTTGGATATTTGAATAATGCTCTTATATGAATATTAGTTATGCTAGATGTCGGATATACCCTACACAAGCTCGGCTACAGGGCATCAACTAATCAAGCTGAAAAAAGCTGAAAAACTCCCGCCATTCGGAGTGCTTCGCTTTATAGGGCACATCGGTTTCACAATGCTAGCTAAAATTAAGGGTTGTCCCGTTGCTCCGTTGCTCAGTTATTCAGTTGTTCAGTTATTTATAATGTTCTATTCGCAATTGGCACTCACACTCATTCAGTCGCCGTATTTAGGGTTACGTTAAAGCTTCTTTACTTTGTTTTTATTTGAAACTCGTTTTATGTGCGCTCCGCTCACAATTTGCGACGTACTTTTCAAAATGTCCTTGAGCGACAACTTGTTGTTGTTGTTGCTAGTTGCTGTCTCCTGGCACAGCCCCTAGGCTGAATTTATAATTTATAATCATTTTTTTTAAGCTTCTATGGGAAATTGTGTGCAAATTTGCATTCAATCTTACCGAACAACTCAGTGGCCCCCGTCAATATTTATAGGTGTATATATATATATATATATATGATATTTACTTATATATCAATTCGAACTCAACAAGCATCGGCTCATAAATAAACATGCAGCCATGCTATTCAGATCCGACTTCGACATATCTGTATCAATACTGGAAATGTAATTAAACCTTTGCTGTATGTTGTTGTTGTTTTTTTTTTATATTTTTGTTTGCTGCGCAATTGCACGGCAATACTAGAGCCCCAAGTGGAAGCCCCCGCAACGCCGTCCCCAGAAAAAAACGTTAACTCTATATAGGGGCGTGCGGGCATACATATATTGAGATATTATCGGGAGTCGTTAAAACTATTTGGTAAAGTCGCGAGCAAAAGTGTTTTTTATAAACAATTTAAAAAATTGAATTCTCCGATTTGACACATTACACATGTGCGTAATAAAACGAATCTAACATTGAAAATTGAATAGATCTATGCAGAAATATTGCTTGCACAAAGCTAAGAAACCTCTAATTGTTATATTGATGCATTCATTCCTTTGAATTACTTAAAGGAAGGATGCCTTCTGCATTAGTCAAATCAGACTATAGAAGTTTTTGAATAAAATTCATAAGCTGTTGAATGAATCGCAATTGTTATGAATGGCAGCTTTTGAATCTTTTATGAATTAATCAATTGATGTTCATTGATGTGCCGAGAGTCTAAGAAATCTTGTGAGTGCACTCAGTTGACTTTGCTCTAGAACTTTAGTTTATTTTAAGCATTCGAAACATTTCAACTTCACTTGCTCATCCATTTTCTTGGCATCTTTTTTTCCACATTTTTCTCACCCTCTTCACACACATTTTCCACTGTGGAATGCAAATCAACTCTCGCAGCTCTGCGCTGAGCATTTTGTTCGCGCCTTTGTCTTCAACTCCGCCCACGTCTCACGCCCCTTTGAGCCAACTATCGCCACTGGGCAGACACATTTGTTGCTGCTTTTTGAGGCTGTTGTTGCTGCTGTTTCTGCTGCGGTTGTTGCTGTTGTTGTTGCTGCTGTTGTGGCTGCTGTTTCTGGTGTGTGACCTTCGCATAGCAGCGCGTCGTCGCCAGCGTCGCTTATTATGAGCCATACACTCAGCGAAAAACTATAGCTTAAGCTGACCGGCAAGCCATCGCAGTGTCTTACGGTTCGGCATGTGAATCTGGCTATAAATGTTGTATTTTTGAAACTTTACCAAAACATTCCAAAAGTGGAAATTGTTTGGGTGAAGCTTTGTTTTACGAAATGTTAAACCAAACAGAATTTAAACTCATTCTTAAGCCTTAAGGCATAAATATTTAATTTTGATTGGTAATCATATTGTTAAACTTGAATTAAAATATTCTCATATATTGGGCATACATCACATCCAAAGTGGCACTAATGATAAAGATAGTTAATGTAAGGTTACTGCTAAGATAAAGCTGTTAACTTAACATTAAAATGTTATTGAAGAAACGTGCTTAATACGCAAACTAACAAGTTAATAAGTCATTGAAAACAATTGTTCAAATAACAAACAAACTTAATTTTTGCATAGTTTTTCTACCAATGTACAATCTCTAAAATACCCTGTAAATTGAATGGAAAGGATAAAGTATGTCAAAACTGTCAAAACTATGTTAACTTAACAGCTGCTCTACAAATGTAAAATTAGCTTTGCATAGTTTATATTGAAGTTTGAAATTTTATTGGTTCTGTTTCGATCTGGAATTTCTTTGAGTGTAGCGTAACATTTGCGCCAGCTATCCACGCTAAGTCCACGCTTTATCGCATAGTTTCGTATGTTAATTCCCTTACAGTCGGCGGCATCGCATTCGTCAAATGCTACTTTACGCTATGAGCCACGATAATGAAACACTCGCAGCTGAAACCGGAAGCCAGCGCAGAAAGAGTCGAACGGCGACCCAAACATGTTTTCCCCTCAGCCGCCTCCCGCCACCCGCCACCCTGCCCCTATTAAGGCGTGCCTTAGAAAGTAACTCGCTTTAAGTGAGTGGCTCTCTCTCTCTCTCTCTGTATGTGTGTGTGTGAGAGTATCTTCAAAATGTGAAGTGCTATTAAGAAATATCATTTTAAAATTCGCCCAGCCAAAATGCCACTTCAAAGTCTATAATATATGTATTGTATGTATGTATGTATATAAAGGCAACTTAGCCCAAATGCTAATGAAGTTACTTAAAGATACACAGATACAGATACATTTTTGAGCAGGCACCAGATTGACAGCCTAATTTGATTTATGCACAAATTGTCGCCACACTGTCAGACATGATGACTTCTGTCTCATTTTCAGTTTCATGTTTTACATACACTACTCAACAAGTGCAGGAGAAGCATATTTGGTTGGATAGTCTTTGCATTTCAAGAAACATTTCACATTTTAGATATGATTTTGTATTGAGTTATTGTGAACAGAGTACTTCGCAGTCAGGCAATGCCAATCGCTTCCTCTTGCGTGTTTTAAACGTCTGTATGTTTATTGTTTTGAATAGGGATCTATTTTGGGTGGGTGCCCAAAAGTTGATGGAGCTCTCCAGTGACAAGTACAAGTATAACAACAATAACACTTAACAGCTAGCTAAACAAGAACAGCAACAACAATGACGAATGCGTATGCAACATGTGATAACAATAACAAAATCAAAACAAAATAAAACAATGTAACACAACAATAACAACTACAAACAAAAATCAACAAGCAAAAACGAGCGGAGCAAACAACAAACAACAAACAACCAGCAACAACAACAACAAAAGCAACTTGCTACAAACACTAAACAAAACATTTTTTGCCACGCCTAACAATGCACGAACATTTTACCATGTGGATTAACTTTGGATTGCCATTTTTTAAATGTTTGTACACTTCTTATTATTATTTTAATATTTTATTTGTTTTTTTTTCTGTTTTCTTTATAATTTATTCTGAGTTTTCTCGAGCGTTTTCTTGTCGGGCTTGTTGCTGTTATTGTTGCTGTTATTTTGTTTTGGCGCATAGAACACCTAAGCAAATATTTACTTACTTGCTCAAATTTGAAAAACAACTGCGAATTTTTTTTGTCATAAAAACTCTGCGACAGACAAAAATTGACGAAAATACGAACAAAACTGAAACAGCGTGATCTAGTTGCCAGACTAAGAGTTACCCTAATATATTAATAGCTGTTGATTTGGTGTCAGAGCTTTCCAATCACTGAAATTTATGTACGATAAAACTAGGGTACAATTTCTGAACTTTAAACTAGGCATAGGGCGATTGTGATAGGTATCTAAACAGATATTTTCTCAGCTATGTTTCTCAGATAAAATCATATCAAAGATTTAATATTTATTAAGTAAATTATTGAAACTTTTCTACAATGAATTTTCATTTTCTGGATATAGGAATATATAATAGCATTCGAGATAGTTGCAATTATAAAAATTAACAAGAGTAATTCATTAAACAAAGATTCTGTGTTCAACTTGTTGTACCCATTTCCCCAAAAATTAATATACCCTTATTTGCCAATCTTTCCAACCATTTTCAATGGGTACAGCGTATTGAAAAATTTTTTAGTCTTAATGATGTGACATATTGAAATAATGCCAATTTTCAATAATTTTAATCATTCCACTTCCATACACAAAACTCTGTCAAAGTTGCGAACAAAAAAGTTTTATGCGATAAAATATTCTTTTTTTTTTAAAAGTTTCTCATTTCGCAATATGGTGAAAAATCAGTGCTTTAATTTACGTGATTGCACTTGAACAATGAATTAATGGATTTCATTTCGTACAATTCGTCATTTTTTACAATTTCACAATTTAGGGAAATTTCTGTATTGGACGTCAATGCATTTTTTGTCTGCAATTAATGTGGCTGTTCCGATTGGAAAAAAACATAAAAAATAGACTCAGTAAAATCGTAAGCGGTGAACTCACTCTTTGCTTATATCTCTAGCACATGAGCTCAGAAAATTTGTGTGGAGAGTAAAATTGCATTGTTTTGCATAATATACAAATTGTAAATTATACTTGTTGATTTCACCATATGAATCAGAATGACATGTCAGTTAAAATTGATGGAAATGGGGCTATTTTATTAGTTGCACATGTTAGTAATGGATAACATCCTTATCAGGCAATCTGATTTGATCAAAGAAACTTAGTACAGTCGCATAGTCGTATACAACTTTTGATCGATATTTGTATATCGGTAGTTTGATTGCTCTAATTTGCATTTGCATTGTAAACTTTTCGTTGTCAAGTCAATTCTTTGGGGCCAACTTGGCCAAAAGTTTGCTTTAATTCAGTTATACACACGTTCCCGTGTGTGTGTGTGCAAAATGCTAATTGGAATGTGTTAATTTGATTGGCAGGCAGTTGATTTTGAGCAGAGCAAAGTGACTTTTTGGGCTATTCCAAGCCAACGACACCTTTTATTTCATTTTATCCAATTTTTTGCTTAACAATTTTTTTTTCATTTTGGTTTTTTGGCATAGTTCGAAGCACATGAAATAACTAAAAGCGACGACAAAGCTAAGCTAATGAATAAATATGAGCTATAAACGGGCAGCAATAATAATATCAACAACAACAATAATAGCGAAATTAATAAAAACTAAAAGGCAATAAAAAGCGTGCATCGAAATGGCCAACATAATGAGATACCCTGTAAACAACAAAAAAGTAAAAGAAAACATGGCATACTCAACTAATATTTAAACATTACTGTATGCAAATATATATATATATTTATGTATGTATATGTAATTTTAACCGAACGATTTGTAACTTTCAAATTGGCTACAGGGTATCTCACAGGGGCATAGGCGACTGTTTAAATCTTGTTTTCTTTTTGCGTGTGGATTTTACTTGGCCACAAGCCTCACAAACACACACATACACACTCAAGCACACGTACACAGACAAATCATGCAATCTCTAAACTACTTTTGCAGCTTAAAAACTTAAATAAATAAAATTAAAAATTTAAGAAAAAACCCAAAACGCAAAAAATAACCTACAAAGTGAAAAATCGCGTGTGTGAACAACAAAAAAATAAACAAAATAAGAAAGAGCTTTATAGAGTGGGCTACAAATATACAAAGAGAGAGAGAGAGAGAGAGAGAGAGAAGAGGACATTAAAGATTAAAAAAGAGTGTGATTGAAAGAGGTCCAGAGAGAGAGAGAGAGAGAGAGAGAGATAGAGAGAGAGAGAGAGAGATAGAGAGAGAGAGAAAGAGACAGACAGCTGCTGTGTGAGTATTTTGGTCAACGTACAACATTTCTTCTTCGTCTTCTGTCTCTCAGTGTTGTTGTTGTTGTTGTTGTTCCTTTTTTGTTGTTATTTTTCTAACCATGATTGTTTGTTGTTTCCATTCTTGCTGTCTAAACTAATATATATATATATATATATATATATATATACTATGTACATATATTAAACTGTTTTCACTTATATCTTAACTCTCCATCCAATTATTTATATTCCCCTAACTGCCACGCCCCCACGCAGCAACATTTTTCAATGTTTCACTTATTTGGCAAATTGTTTTTTTTTTTGGCAAACAAATTTGCACCTGTCTGCGATACATTTAATACTGTTAGGCCAAATGGCAGGAAGGGTGCAGGGGGTTCAAAAGTTGCCTGGCCAAGGTAAAACAGATTATCATGATAGTGAATGCATTCATTTGATTGCAACGTGCACAGTGAATAGAATTGTTAGAATGCCAAATGAATAAAAGGCAAATGCTGTTTGAGCATAATCTTAATTTGAGTGCATTTGGAACTTCAAACAAATGCAGCCTTAAGTCATTTCGACTATTCACATTGCACCTTGCATATTTACCTTTAAAACCTACTGGCCTCCTTCATATTCATGTTGTTTTGTATCTTTAATCTTTCGAACTCCTATCAACATTCATATACATAATACTATTCTAAAAGTTGTTATCTATGCGTAAATATATATATCGTATATTTATTATTTATCAACATTTTTTATTAGATATCCATTTATTTAATCGCAAAAATTTTAAAATTTTCAAGAGTTCCTTGATGCAAACTTAATATTCTTATATAAGGAAACTATTAATTAATATTTAAGATCAATGGGAAAGGTTATACCTTAATTTATCTAATCTTCTTAAAAGTGATGACTATTGTTTTTTTTTGGCTGTTTTTAAACAAATCTTACTTAATGTCTTTTTTGAATTGGGAACTTTAAATGGCAATGAAACTTAAAGAATATTTTATTTTGTGAAAATTGAAACACAAAGTATAGTTGATTTCTGAATATTCTTATCGCTTTTTTATAAATAAAAGTCTGATAACGATGAATGGACCATATTGTTTATATTAAATTTATATTTAATACATTTGGTTTTATTGAATATGCATGTATTACTTTGTTGCGCTCAAATTATTCACATTTGCCGATCGAGTGAATAATGAGGCAGGACACGCCCACTTCTTTGTATTGCCCTTATTTCGGTTGTGTTTCTTGTTTTTTGTGTTTTGGTGCCACAATCGCAGCTGGCTGATGATGATGAAGCCGCTGCCGCTGTTCGAAATTGGCTCCGGGCTGTGCCCGCCCGATCCTCGCACATGTTTCAGCCGGCACAGCTGACAATGTTGGCTTGTGGCAGGTGCCACAATGCACACACACACACAGCAAAAGAAAACCGCAAGTGAGGCAGACGGATGGCACTCACCTTTTTTTGTTTTTCTGTTTTTTTTTTCCTTTACCTGTTAGCTGTTTACCTGTTGGCCGACGAAGCGTTGCGGCCGGCCCGCTTGCAATTTAATTGAATTTTATTTCAGTTTCTCGAGCGGCATTTGGGCAACGCCTCAGTTGCTTGCCGCTTGCCGCCTGCCGCTTGCCCCAACTGCTGCTTATCTCTCTTGCCCGATTTCAATATCATTTTATGCCGCAGTTCCTTTTTACCGCCTCGTTCTCAGTTCTCAGTTTTCGGTTTTTTGCGTTTCCTTCGTTTTCAGCTGTTAATTCAAAGTAAATTATGTATTTTGCATAATTACAATATTTGACTTTTACTGTTGACTGCACGCCAACGTTCGAGGCAAGTTCCATTGGCAGGGGCAAGTGCCATGGGGCATGGGGCACGGGGCAGGGGTAAGCGCGGTCTACCGCCTGCTGTTGCCGCTTGCTTATAGCCGTGTTGTGTCCATTCCTGTTGTTGCTGTTTTCTTTTCGGACTATTCGTGGTCTTTGTTGACTGCGGCTTCCGTTCATTTATCTTCTTTATGAATTGCTGATGTTCTTATTGTTGTTACTGTTGCGATCTCTGCCTAATTTGTCTCAGAGATCCGCAATGCCAACTGTTGTTAATACCGTCTTGAAGTTAAACAACAGCCAAAAAAAATTAAATTTAAAACTTACCTTTCTGCAAGCCGCAGATTTATTACTCTTACATACCGATCACATAATATTGTGGCATATATATGTATATGTATAAACAGAGTAAAACAAATTAATTTTCCAGATGATCTAGTAAGTTCTATTTTACGTTGATTTCAGATTAAGATGATTTTCAACTTGATACTAAACTAGGCTATATTTATATATCTTATGTGTATTTAAAGCCTTTGTTTGTTTATTCTCTTAAGCATATTGTCAATAGCAACATAATTGCGAGTTTAATATGTGAGTCAGAAATTTTAAATTTGATGAATTTTAAAATTTATATTTGATTTTGGTTTTAACATAGGGGCACTCAAAAGCGATGAGTATTCGATTGTGCGCTGAGTGCCCCATTTCGGCGTTGGTTGCAGCGACTGCAATCGATGGAGCCCCTTTTACCTTTCACCCAGCGGCGATCGATCGATGCATGCTATAAATTCCGCTGCTTGTCGTTCGATGGCTGTGAAAGGAGAAAGTTGCTGTACGACAGTGCCACAAGCGGCAGGAGCTCGCGACGTGGATGCAACAAAAGGCTGTAACTTTCACACGCCGCCGCCGTCGCTAGCAACTGGCCATTGATGCAACAGGTGCAGCACCTGTGCAGTTTCCACAGGGCTCGTCGGCTAAAATGGGCGTTGGGTTGTTGGGGGGGGAGGCGGATGCGTGTCACAGCGTTGCGTGCATTTAATTGTGCGTAATTATTCACTTTGGTTGCTATGCCAACAACTGTGGCCCTTGCGCTCCAACACAGCTCTTAATTGGCTAAGCCTCAGCCTGCTAATTGCCCCACGGCCGCCTCCATGCCACCGCTGCATGTATAATAGGTGTCTTACATGTGTTGCCGCCTCAAGTGTTTGCTTTTATTACGTTTATTATACGCTTCTCACGTGATTCATAATCGGCCCATTAGCGATAACTAACTAGGTTAGCATCTAGCGAGAAATAAATACCCAAAGGGATAATTAATTTAAAAGGTCTCTTAATCGCAATGAAACTGCTTTGTAGGGGAAAAAAAGAGTACTTGAAACTCTTTTTTTGTGACATTGATTATAATGTTTTAAGTTTAAATAACCAATATAGTGTTAAAGTCATCACTCAATTTGAACAGAATCCATTTATGGCCCAAAATATTGCTTTGCTTAGCTTTACTTAAAGTTCACTTCAATATGCTTAGGAATCCGCTTAAACGAGTTTAACCTTGAAGGATTTCGAAACAAAAAAAAAAATGGCTGTAAACGTAAAAGGAGCAGTTATGTAAATATATTATGTACATATTTATGCACCTTTTGCTTGTGGTAAGCCAGAAAGAATGGGGAGAGGAGGGGGGGGGGGGGAAGAAGTAAATTTAGAATTGCGTTACGTCGATTTGTACGTTTCAGGCGTGCTTGACAGTTGTTTACTCACTTTCGTTCGTTTCGTCTGCATTTCTTCTGCCCTTTCGTGCGAACAATTTGCGCGGGTTGTGGGGGTTGTGGGTCAAGTGCATGCTTTGACAAATTGTTTGTCTATATGCGTTTTATACAATTTTGTTGCATCACACGGCGCCGACATTAAATAATAATACCTGACAGCGCCACTCAAATGCTACATTCCGCGCCCTGCTACCCACTCACCAACTCTGCAAGCAGCTGTCACGATTTCCGACCGCCCGCTGCTAGCAAACTCTTCGCTTGTCTTACATTCTTACTTTCTCGCTCGCTTCCATTGCTATGCGCTGCGTGCGTGTGTACTCAGGGCTTACTCTCTCGCACTCTCAATCTCTTGTTCAGTGCTTAGCGCTTAGTGGCTGCGTCTTCCTTTGGAGCTTTCGAATGTCAGAAGCTGACATTTCAATAAAACGCAAAGGGGGAGGTGTGGGTAAGCGATGACAGAACGTCATCGTTAGCATCAACGCATCATTGTTGGTGACGTCGTGACGTCAGCGCGCAGACAGCGTCGTCGTGGGAGTAGCACAAAGAGAAGTGCGCCGAGAACCGAACCACAAACCAAGCGTGCGGAGTACAGTAATGCCTTGTTGTTTTTGTTTTTGCTATGATTTAACTTATAAGTTCTCGGCGTTGTTACTATTGCTTTTGGCTTCGTTTGTCTACGTGCCAGTAAACATGCCCCTGCACACTGGTCGACGTACCAATAAAATGCACTAAGAAACTTGCGCTTTATTCGGTTGCTGTGCAACTTATCTATCTAAGATATTTATTTACTTTATTATCTGAATTTATTAATGCAAGTGTTGATAAAGAACGTGTTGCAAACAAAAGTTAAATTCGTTTTATTAACTTTTGTTGGTCACCTCTGATGAACGGGTATCAATTTTACTTAAGAGGTTTTCGTTTTACTTCACATATTGTTACACGTACGATGTCCAGTAAAAAGCGTTTGTTATTGAAGATTTTTAGCATTTGTTGCAAATGTATTTCATAAAATCAGATTATTTAAAGACGTAGCATTCAGTTACCACTGTGCGATGCTCGCCTTACGTCAATGTTCACGCCTTGCAGCTCCGACACTTCGTTGACGTATATTTCTGTGTGTGTATTTGTGCTTGTGGCTTCTCGATATTTCTGCGGAGAGAGCAAAGCAACAGCAACAGCGACGAAACGAAAGAGCTAAAAAGTTGACAGCTGGTTGTTGTTGTTGCTGCTGCTGCTGCTGCTGCTGATGGCTGTCAGTACGAGTGAGAGTCCAGTCAATGGCACACGCACACTCAATCCAACACCCACATCCACTCCTACACCCATGCGTCCACATGTATGTGTGTCTGTATTTATACAGCAAGCATAGGGTCGACCACAGGTTGGCGCCACCTGTCGCCCAGTGGCTTACAAACATGCTTCACTGTGTTTACGTAGTGTTGACCAAATACCCTTCTACCCCCCAAGTTGTTTAACTATTTAACAAGCAGGTGCTTTTGCACTCGTTGGCCAGCTGGCGAAACTCATATTACAAAATGTTTACCTACGGGGCGTCAAGTGGGGGACTGTCGTCCTTACGGGGACTTTCGATGCTTAAGGTACATACTTTGTACTAAAATACTTAAACAACTTTAAAGTCAAAAAGTTAAAGGTTTAAACTGCCAACGCGCTTAAAAACCCGAAATTAAAAAAAAAAAACCACAACGAAATTTCTGTCGAAATGTAAAAGAAACGCGCTATACCAAAAAAAAAAAGAAGAAAAACCAAACGTGAAAAACCGAAATGAAAATATTTTACAACCTTGTTGCAAGTTTTACGAGCCGTTCGCCTTGTGACATCTACTCACCGAATCGAATTGTGGTTTTTCTGTGTGTTTTTTTTACAGCAAATGAAAATGAGAAATAATCAAAAAACAGAATCAAACTGAACACAAAAAAAAAGTTGCAAAACGAAAATAACTCGAAGAATCGTAAAAAATAGTTGCCTTAATACTGAAACTTCCTTGTTGACATTACATATACACAAAAGTAAAATTAACATATATACAAATATTATACATATATACACGCGAATATATAGATATATCTATATATAAATATATACACATAAATATATATTTTTAATACAACAATTACAACAAATAAATATTGCAAATTAAATAAAACCAAATCGCGATGCGCCTAAAAGAGACCACAAAAAAATCGCCGACTCTGCTGCCGCTTTCGGGCGAGTTGTTTAAAACGCTGCGCATATCGCCGCCACAGCAGCAGCAGCAGCAGCAGCAACAACAACAATACTATCTACAGCAGCAGCAACAACAACTGCAGCAACGCTGCAGCAGCGTGGGCAGCACCAGCAGTAGCGGCACCTGCGAAACGGAACGCTCCACACAATCAATTTTCTCCGGCTCCTCCTCCTCGTCGTCGTCGTCGTCATCGTCATCGGCGCTGTCGCCACTGGCCGCAATGGCCGCGATGCCAACGATGCCATCGCTGCCCGCCGGCGTCGATGAAGCCGCAGCCGCCGCTGCGCTAGCGGCCAACATCGCCGAGTCGTTTACGTTTTTGCAACAACATGCGGCGCATCATTTTCGCGACATTTTATATGCGGCCCACATGCTGGGAAGAGGTAAAGCGCCATCAGAGGGTGGTTGGAGGGCTGGGGGTGGGGATGGGGATGGGACTGGGACTGGGACTGGGGCCGGGATGGGGACCGGGACAGGGTCGCGATATGCTGGGACATTATACTAGACTAAGATTGTTGCACGACCAGCTGTGGCCAAGCGGCTCGCTTAACTGGTTTTTTTCCATCTGTTTTTTTTTTTTTGATTTTGTATTTATTTTTTTGTTGTTGCTTAGTTTTTGGCCAACCAACCGACCAACTTTCACTTTATGCTTGGTTGCCGCATTTCACCTGGCTCAAGCAGCAGCCGCAACTACACGAAAATTAAATCGTTTACTGATTGCAGCTTTTTTCCTTTTCTTGTTGTTCTCTCTATTTGCAGGCTACTATCAGCCGGCGGGTCCGCTGATCTCGCCGCATGTTATTGCGCCACCGCCACCGCCAGTAAGTTCGGCAGCAGCCGCTCAGGCAGCGGCCGCCGCAGCGGCGGCAGCAGCAGCAGCAGCAGCTGCTGCTGCAGCGTCCACGCAACAACAGCCAGTCAAGAAGCTACACGAGGACGACTCTCCGGTGAACGCATCAGCGGCTCAGCAGATTGCTGGCAACGCCGAAGCTGAGCAGCAGCAACAGCAGCAGCAGCAGCAGCAACAGCAGCAGCAGCAGCAGCAGCAGCAGCAGCAACAGCAGCAGCAACAGCAGCAGCAGACATATCCGGGCGCCAGCGCCGTGGCGGCTGCTGCAGCGGCCGCTGCCGGTCATCCGGGCGTGCCGTATCCGCGCTCTATGCACGCTGCGCAGATGCACTATTCGACGGCATATCCGCCCAACTATTACACGCCGTATCCGGGTGAGGTCATGTGCTACTCGCCGCCCGCCTACCAGCCCTACTTCTCCAGCAAGGTCTATCAGAGCGGGCCGCCGCCACCGCCAACGCATCCGGGCGCACATCCGCCGCCACCGCCGGGCGCTTATCGACGCTATCCGTATTATCAGCACGCCGGGCCGCCGCATCCGCCGCCGCCCGAGCTTTACGAACAGCAGCCGCCGCCGCCACCGCAGGCGGTGCCGCCGCAGCAGCAACAGCCCGTTTCGATAGCAGCGGCCGCCGCTGCCGCAGCCGCCGCAGCCGCAGCTGCCGCATCGAACGCACCCGCCGGCACACAGCTGGTCCCCGCACACCAGCAACAGCACCTGGAACACTACCCGGGTCCGCCCAGCTACTACGCCGGCTACAGTCCGGGCGGCGGCAGTGCCGCCGGCCAGTGCTACACACGCGGCCTACAGGGTCCGTATATGGGTAAGGAAAAGTATGGTTCATTCATGCAGTCCACCGATAACGATAACGATACCGATACCGATACCGATACCGAAGAAGATGCAGGCAACAGACAACTTTCTTCATTTCCCAATAAATCATTTACTTTATGGGCGGGATTTGGTTTAACTAGATTTGTGAAACTTTTTAAATCGCTTTAAAGATTGACATTTTAAGAGATTTGATTCTTTGAATATTTGATCAGAATGTTTTTTGGAGACCTTTAAAGAGGCTAAGTTTACAGAAGCTTCAATGCGCATTTTTCATTGTGGAATTCCTTTAACAATAGATTTTCCTAAAATACTAAATTAAAAAAAAATTCCAATATAAATAATAATAATTAAGAGAAATATTCAATTGATATTTAACTATTAAAGATGTATGTATTAGGAATTACATAAACAAAGGAAATCAATTTAATAGAAATTTAAAAAAAAAATGATGATATTTAATCTAGCCTAATAGATAAGCCTGTTTATCAGATTGAAAGCTCCACAGAGAATCTAAGTTCCTTCTTAAATAAGAAAACATTTTTTTTTAAAAATATAAATTTTATTTAATTCTCATAAATTTTTTCTCCTTCGCAGAGTATCCGCCGCAGTGTCCATGTCCAATGCAACAATCGTGTCCAAAAAACGTCCATACTGGGCCTCATATTGGTAGCAACAGCAGCAGCAGCAGCAACAACAACAACACCAACAACATCAGCAGCAGCAGCAACAACAGTTCCACGCACATGACGAGCAGCAACAACAGCATTTTGCTGCCGAGTGCTACGAACAACAGCAACATGTCTGTGCATGGCAACAAGCCGAGCACCGATGGCAGCAACAGCAACAGCAACAGCAACAGCAACAGCTCGACTGCCAGCAACTGCAACAGCAACAGTTTAGCATCAACAGCAACAGCAACATCAACAGCGCTGACTACCAGTAGAGGCCCAGTTAAAAATGGCAACAACAACAATAATAATAACAATAACAATAATAATAACAACAAAAGCAAAAGCAACTTCAAAGACACAACAACAATGACAATGACAACGACAACAGCAACAGCTGCAACGAACACAACAGCATCAGTTGCATCCGTTGCAACATCGGCAACAACCACCACCAACAACATGGGCACCCAGTGCCAAATGCTGGTCAAGACGGAGCTCAAGAGCGACGTGGAGACCCAAGTGACCAAAATGCAATACGAAGCGCACGTGATGCCGCCCCCAACACCGCCGGAGAGCTACTGCGCCAGCGATGACAAGCTGCTGGAGGAGCAGGAGCAGGAGCACGAACAGGAGCAACAGTTGCAGCCAAAGGATATTGAGTCCTATGATTTGACGGGCAGCACGCCGCCGCCGCCGGCCATGGTGCCGCGCAAGGCGCGCATCGGCAAGAGCATGGCCAGGGAGATGGTCTATGCCGCACAGCAGCAGCAGCAGCAGCAGCAAAATTTTTTACAGCAACAACAGCTTCTCAGCAAGCAATCTGAAACTGAACCACAATTGCCTTTTGTACTTAAAGCAGAAATCAAAGCAGAGACCAAAATCAAAATCGAGCACGACGAACTGGCAGCAGCAGCTGCAGCCGCAGGAGGTGCAGCAGTAGCAGCTAAAACACATATCAGCAAACTGCCTGATCTTAAGCTAACAATCAAAACAGAGCCCGACTTGGAGACTCAACAGCAACAGCAGCAGGAGGAGCAGCAGGAAATGGAGCAACAGCAACAGGAACCAGCCAGCAGCAGCAGCAGCAGCAGTGTTGCCGCAGCAGCAATTGACAACAACAGCAGCAGCAGCAGCAGCGGACAAAAGCGCTTCAATCTGCTCGCATCGGCAGCACAGGGCAAAAAGACAAAGGCGCACAGCTACAAGAGTCTCATCAAGCAGGCGGAGCCAAAGAATTATTTGTGTCCCGGACGCAAGTTCGTGCGGCGTTACGGACGCGCCCCGGCCAAATACGTTAAGCGGCGCCAGCAGCTGCTCGTCCAGCGGCAGCAGCAGCGCCAGCGTGCGCAGCGACGCGAGCAGCTGCAGCAGCGCAAGCAACAGCAGCAGCAGCAAGAGCAAGAGCAACAGCAACAGCAACAACAGCAGCAGCAAGTGCTTGCGGATCAGTCAATCGCAGCTGCAACAACCGAAGAGCTGACAGCAGCAGCATTGTCGGTGGCCAACAACTGCTCGCCGAGCGCGTCGCCGAAGCGCGCACGTCCGCGCAAGCAGGCGATTGCTGCGCTGCATCTGCTGGAGAGCCTGGACACGACGCTGACGCGCGGTTATTTCAGCGACCCGGAGCTGAACAGCAGCAGCAGCGGCAGCGGTGGCCGCGGAACGGCAGCGGTCGGTCTGTATGCGCCGGCGGTGCCGTCGCCGTTGCTGGCGCCGCAGCCTGTGGCGCTGGCGGGCGAGAAGCGCTCCAAGTCGGAGACCAAGAAACCGCTGGCCGCTGCAAACTGTGCGGCCAGCGCGGCGTTGGCATTGGCGTCGCTGGCGACGGTGACGGCAACGGCGACGGCAACGGCAACGGCGCTGCCAACTCAGTCTACCTCAGGTGGCGTCGGGCCGCCAGCCAAAAAGGCGCGCAGGCAGCCGGCCAAGTCGACCAAGCTCAAGGCCAGGCCGGCAAAGCCCAAAGGCCGCAAAACAGCGACTACGACAACAGCAACAACAGAAGCTGCAGCAGCAGCTGATGAAGCAGCAACCGCGACAGCAACAGCTGATGCCGAGACCAATAACAATGAGTATCAAACGGCAGATTTGCAGTCGCAAAAATGCAGTGCCACGCCCCCAGTGCCAGTTGCCGATGCGGCGCAACAAACGTTGCCAGCAGAGAGCGCAGCAGCAACACAACGGCATCAGCAACATTCCGACGAGCAACACAAGTTCCTGGTGCCACACACACCGATTGAGGCGCCGACCACGCCCACGAAAGGAACGCCCGCAGTGCGGCAAGCGGCAACAACAACACATACGACGCACACGAAACGCGCGCGTTCCCGCTGCAAGTTCGGCAATCGCAAGAAGCAGCGTCCGCGACCAGGCGGCGTCAGCTATGAGCTGGACGAGACGCAGCCGCCGGCGACGCGGGCCAATGTGGTGCCCAAGTGGAACAACGGCTGGATGTGGGCGGGCAAGGCGTTCCAGGGTCCGGTGTTTCTCAATGTAAGTTTAGCGCCTTTCAATCCAGCGATAGTCCTTTTGTAATAGACCAACCATTTGCTTGCAGAGCGATGATCCGTTAGTGCTGCGCACCTGTTATCCGGCCATGCGGCACGAGGAGGGCGACATTATTCGCACCCGCGACTGTGTCCTGCTCAAGGCCAACGAGGACAACGAGCTGCCCTACGTGGCCAAGGTGGCGCATCTCTGGCAGAATCCCGAAGATGGTAAGCGCAGCTGCTCAGAATAATTATATTAGGCTTATTTGTAGTTCCACTTTTGTATTCCCTCCTAAAGTAATTGACTTGTGAACGTTACCAAAAATGGGTTTCTGTTTTTTGTCTGAAAGATGACGTTATGTGATTTTAAAGACAACATCTCTTAGCCACAATCGTAATCCTCTTAAAAAGGCTAATTTTTTATTTAAATATTATATATAAAAAAATTATATTAAAATCAAGAATCTTTCAAAAAACTCATTCAACTATTCTTAAATCTTTATTTTGTATATAAAGAATTTATATATTTATATTATTAAAGAACTTATTTATATGACTTTTTGCCAAGCTTTAATATTTTCAAATAAGTAATAATAAACTGAGATGTAATTGAAAGTAATTAAACAATATTTTGAAAAATGCATATATATATATATATCATATATTTCTTACCGGCAATTTCAGGTGAAATGATGATGTCGCTGCTGTGGTACTATCGGCCAGAGCACACGGACCAGGGCCGTCAGCGGAATGATTGTCCGGACGAGGTGTACGCGTCTCGGCACCGGGATCATAATTCGGTGGCCTGCATCGAGGATAAGTGCTACGTGCTGACCTTTAGCGAGTATTGCAGGTGAGTGAAACGTTAGTTTGCTGTTCAGTGATCCAATTTGTATTCATACGTTCTTTTGTTTTGGACAGATATCGACGACGTCTGCGCGCCGCCGAGGAGGACATGGAGGATGTGAGCATTGTGCCGCGACGCAGCAATATGAGCAACTGTTTTACGGTGCGCACCGTGCCGGACCACACAAACCCAGAGCTGGTGATGTTCTGCAGACGTGCCTACGAGTTCCGCACGCGACGCCTGCTCAAGCTGCCCCAGAAAAACGCGCTGGTGTGCAGCTAGCGCCGGGCCTCTTAGGGCCTTGCCCTAATCCCAAAACAAACCTAAACCAAAACGACGGATGCCAACTACGATGCATTAGTTCTTAGGGGCGGCGGGTGCGGCATGTTGCAAATGGCGTGCTATAAAGTAAAAGCAGTTGCGCAAGTGCAGGCAGGCTGAGGTAAAGGATACTTGGAACTCACACACACTAGAAACACACGCACACACGACCAAAATGGAAAGGGGCGACATGAATGGCAAATGTTATTGGGAAACATACGTGGTTTTAGTTTTTCAAATAATATTTGTATTATATAGTTTATTATTTATTGTGCGCCAAACAACAACAACAACAACACACACACTTACACCTTGTTGTTAAGTTAAATGTATTTATTATTATTAAGTTTAGTCAGCAATCTTGTTTCTTCTCCTTTGTTTTACACTGCATTTTAGCCAAGTTTATTTTATTGTACATGCTTCTGTCATTTCTCGACATTATTACTCTACAAAATTAATGCTCAGGCAAACACTTTGCGCACACTCTCTGCTTTTCTTTGCGAAACAGAATCCAAAAAAAAAAAGATGAAAAAAATGATAGAGGAAAATCTTAACACAACTCTACGTGCTGATGGTTTTTTTGTTGTTAGTTTTTGTAAGCGAAAAAAGGTGGAAAAGAAAATGAAGAAAAAAAAAACAGCAAAAGAAGCACATTTTTGTTTTTAATTTTATATTGAGAAAAATACTTTGGGAAATTTGATTTCTGCAACAAATTTAATTTAGTTTTCATTAATATATATAGACCAAATTAAGTACATATACTACGTTTTTTTTAAGAGCATAAGTTACGTATAATGTTTGCATATAATGATAATAACTTTAAGATTGAGTTACACAAATCCTTAATGAAGAGCAGAGCAGCAGCAACAACAACAAGTCACATACATTAACAAATGTACTTTAAACTAAATCTTAAATATTATTTAATTTTAATGCCTAGCGCTCTTAGTTCGAAAACAATTGAAAATCATTTGTTTTATACCAAATACAAAATAATTTATGCACCTAATTTTAAACACACTCACACAAACAACTAAAAATATATACATACATATATGCACATGTGTATTATCTATATATTAAATATATTATTATTATTATTATTATTTTTTTCTAATATATTTTTTTGTTTGCTATTAAAACAAAAGCTCCCATAATAAAAAATACATTTTAATCTAATACAAAGCGTGCTATAATTTATGTTTAATTGTTTTTGTTCCTTTTATTTAGACTCTGCGCCAATAAGTGTGGCGAACATTTTTTCTGATTGCTTATTTGAGTATATAATGGAATTAGAAACTTTAAATACTTGAAATGTTTGTTTAACTGTTGGATTTCTCTATCTGAAAGAACTTAATCGGCTTCTTCTTCTAATGCAGAATAATATATTGTTTATACAATTTTCAAAAGTTGATGGCTTAGGATGCATGGTATTTATTTTTACCAAAATCAATGAAATATCGTTTTTTGACAACTTTTTTAATTAGCATGAATCAATTTTGAAAATTTAAATCTTTACAATTATGTAGCATACTTTTAGGCTGCAAGTTTTTGTTTATTTGATTAAACTGGCTTAGGTGTGTCAAGAAGAAGAAGAAGAAGATGAGAATAATTAGCAGGCATATAACATATACAAACATACATACATACAAACATATTACCATGTAGGGGCTGCAGTAGGCGTGTCAAAGAGCTATTTGTGTGTAGCGCAGTAGAGAAGCGTATAAGTAAAAAGTGTGGCTTAGACAGGTTAGCGATAGGAAGCGTTATAAATAAATATATATACATACAACAACAAAAACAAAGATATATAAAAACTATATAGGGAGCATTGCAGACATATGAAACATGTATACCAAGCATATATATATCTATATATATATATATATATATATCAAATAAGAACACAGTTTACAATTTGGGTCCATTTGGTTTTGGGCACGTACCGATCGAATGGTCCAGCACAATGTATTCAAGCGCAGGGGAAATTATTCAATTACAGCCACGAGGTATACAGAGAGCAACAACGTAGCCTAAATGGCGAATATTATATTTGTATACCCTATATATACACATTACCGAACATAAGTATAAACAAAACAATACATACGTACATTCATGCATACGAATACAAACACACACACATACGTACACACAGTTACATGCATTGGGCCATTTAGTTGGCCAATTCTACAATACATATGCATACATATACAATATACATACTTTATATATAGACATATATATTTCTAAAGACGACACAAAAAAAACAAATATACATAAAACAAAAAAAATCCCAAATCTCATATATTTGTACCATAGAAAGTAATGGAATGCAATTGAATAACGGCACAAGCAGATCACAAAAACACTTGCACACAAACACACAAACACATACACACTTGCATATACACATAGAATGCCTGAAGAAGATACCAATATACAAAATGTAACAAATAAATATATAAAAAAACAAAAAAAAGTAAACAACAGCAATATGAAAAGTAAATGAGCAAAATTTTATGGTTTTTGAAACGAATGTTATCAATTAATTGTAGCCAGTAGCCAAAATTGAAACGTCAAATTTTGTAATTTGTGCCCCATTCTCCCAAAAAAAAAAAAAAGAAGCAAATAGTTAAATGCCTATTCTATATATATACATATATATATATTTATTTATTCATATATATATTTATATATATGTATGTGTATTTATATATATAGAGTGCATATTGTACGAGTGTATGTGTATGAATGCGTACCTCGAATATTATTGAGTAATTATTATTGTATTAAACACGTTGAAATTTTCATATTTATTCATCGTACTTTTTTTTCCCAGCAGAATGTTCAAAAGCGTAAATGCAAAATGCAATAATACAGTTAGCAATAAAAATCATAAATCGAAAAATGGTCAATAAAAATCAAAATATTGTTTTTTAGACAAATAAATGTATTTTTTGGCAAACTGATTTTACATATGGGCACGGGAAGAAAATTGTTAAATACATTTAAGTGTGTAAAAAGCCGATAGTAATACCCATACCTCCATTTATACTTATACCTATACATGCTTTGATTTAATAGGTCAATGTTCTTTCGTTTAACATTGTAATGAATGTGCCAAGGTTCAAACCAAAAGCTTAACGCTGTGAAAAGTCAAGTTCACGATCGGAATCTTAGGGCGTGACATTGGTTCGAGCCGTAAATAGAAAATAAATAAGGTCTATTATGGTAATAATAATATTAATGATTAATTATTGCATTTCTTTGCACTCACCACCTCAATCTATTTCAAGATCGCACGAATCACTCGTTTGGGGGGGGGGGGGGGGGGGGGGGGGCTATTTGGAATTAAACACCTCATTTGTAGATCGAATGCAGATCTATTCGCCGTTGGCAGCTCGAGCACGTCACGCACGCCCACAACAAAGTTCCGCGGCGGCGGCGTCAAGGCCGTTGGGCAGCCAAAACACGTAGCGTTCAGAGGTTGCAACTGCTGCAGGGGCGTGGCGGGGGCGGTGTGGTGGTGGGGCGGACTTGACATTGATGAGCGTTCAGCGCTCGAGCGTCTGACGCATTTTGCTAAGCTCGAGCCTCAAATTAAAATTAGTTGCGACCGCAATTAAGTTAATCGCGCTGATGTTGTTGTTTTTGCTGTCGTTCTGTTTGTGGCATGTTCTCATGCCAGCGCAAATTGCTTATTCATATTTAAAGAAAGTCAACGCGATTCGCATTCATATTCTCACAAACGCAGGCCAATTACCTGTCCGTATACAAATCAGCGCCGGGCGAGTCATGTCAGCCGCACGATGTGCCCACCAATTAGTATCTATCTAAATAGACACTAAGAAAAACAAAATTAGAGACTCTAACTTTTACTCAAAAGATGCTTTATTCCAAGAATAAGTTGTCAATACAAAAATTAGTAAATACTTAAAATGTAAAACACACTTTTCTTTGAGTGTAAATATCTCGCCTACAAATAAATAGATATATGCTGTATCTTTTAGGGTATTTGGTTTGTATACCCTGAGGGCAAAACACTTTAAGTGGGAGTCTCAATTATTAAGTAAGCAGAAAACTTTGCTTAAAATAATACAAACATTTTATTTAATTCCATCTTTATTCAAAGTAACAATCTAAATATAGCAATTATAGAATATCTTTGAATTTGGCAAACTTTGCGTGTGTGATGATTTGAACTTGTTGTGTTTACATTTTCGTTTGCATTGGATGAGCTCATATCTGTTCTGACTCAGTGCTTTATCAACAGGTGTCTGCTACAGTTTACAGGCATTTGAATATTTCATGTGTGTTCGCTACGTTTTGGGCCAATTACATGGGCGTTGTTGGGCGTTACTTGGCCCGGGTACGCAGTTGAGTTGTCGACTGTCGTTTAAGTCGTGCAGCTGTGTGGGAAATCAAAAAATGAGTTTGACTAAATGGGCTAGATGTTTCTACTTATGTATAATAAGTGGAGACTAAAAAAGGTGTGCTTAAAAATTCTACAACGTCATTTAAGCCAAACTTTTCGCAGCCGGTTTAGGGTATGTTTAATACCAGATACGAAGAGAAAAGCAAATTGCTTGAAACCATGTTAATTACTTTGGGGCAACAGTTAAAAAGTGTTAAAAGACAACCTAAAAGCTTTTCTACAAATACTAACTGAAATTAAAAAGTTAAGGCCAAGTATTTTATTTAATTTAAATTGCTGCTGAAGCTTTCATTTAATATGGCTAAAGAATCGCATTTAATACCAGACATTATCTAAATTTAAAATTTCAACAAATTTGCGTTGCTTGTAAACAATTCAAATGCTTTGCGTGCTTTCTGTTATGAAAATGTAAAGTAAAAACTTGTTTATTCCGCTGCCAATCAGCAATAAATATTAGCTACATCAAATTTTTTATTTTTTTTAATTATATTTCATTTAAATTTGCAACTATTCAAGACTGATGAATTGAAACAAATGGAAATAGAATATTAGATTGCAGTTTGCAGCGAGCCCTCATTTACTTGTTGTTGTTGCACATTTATAAATTGGCATTAATTTATGCACATATTGAAAAACACAATTCAAATGGGAAAATGCAATTTGTTGAATTCATTTAGCAGTGGAAGAGTAAACAACGCTTGCGTCGCAATTCAACTGAGCTGAGAAAAACAGCTCTTGCTATTAATTGCGGTACTTTTCCAGTCCCTACGGTTAAAGTTCTCTTTCGAGCACGTAGTTCAGTTAATTACGAATTAAGTTGCTTTTGTTTGCAACCTTGCTGCAATCATTATAAATGTGTAATGCATTGAAGATTTATCCTGATTACTTCGGTTGTCTGTCCGCCTGTTTCCAGCCCCTGCAAACGGAACTTAACTCTTTTTGTTTAATGAACTTCAATTTATTTTAAGTTCAGGCATTATACAAAGCAATCAATGTTTAAAATGTATTCAACAAACGCATTTTTATTGCTCACACTTCACACAAATAAACGCTGCATTCATTTTGGTATCTCATTCGTATAAATAAAGCTTATAAATAACAACAAAAAAAAAATGTAATGGAAAACAATACATGTATATTAAGGAGGCGGCGATATGTTTTTATGAGGATCTCGCGACCAGCAGCGCCATTGCCAGGGTGATGCCCGCCGAGGCTAAAGCGGCGCCAGCGCCCGCCCTATAGCCATAGGTATTGTGATAGCCGGGCTGGCCGCCCACGCCGCCGTTGTAGGAGAAGGGGCGTCCGTGCTCGTCGGTGCCGCTCACATAGTAGCCGCCGTTGCCGCCGGCGCCGCCGTAGTGACCGCGCGAGTCGACGCCCGCGTAGCCGTAGCTGTACTGGGGATCCGTGCTGCCGAGGCTGCCTGGCGGAGGCATGCCGGGGCCGCCCGCCTGCGAATTGGACCAGGCGCCGGCGCCGCCACCGTTGCCAGCATTCCAGTTAACACCGCCGGCCTGGGCGTTTACTGCGGATGACAGAAAAGCGAAAGTTCTCGTTACAGCTGACACGGGCACTGATAATCCTCATCGGGCTTGAAACTCACCCGCCGCTAGGCAAGCGAAAACACACATCCATAGCGCAATACAACTCCGACGATCCGTTAAAGACATGTTTAGGGTCTGGCCGACTACCTGCAACTAACTCGCTGGCGGCATCACGTCAACGGTTTTAAACTGGTTCCCAGGTCGCGGTTTCCTCGCTTTCGACTTCACCTCCCCCGTCGTTTTTCGTTGTTGTTGTTGTTGCTGTTGGTGTTGACGGAGCCGCTTAAACTGCGACTGCAAATGTTGTTGCTGTTGCTGGTGTCGGGGAGTCATCATTATTGTTGTTTTTGTTGTTGGTGGCTTTTAATTGTTAAAGCTGCTCATTGTTTTGCCCTTCTGGCGGGTATAATCGATTTAACACGAAACTTGAATTTATTAAGTGATCGCGATGAAGACAAATATCTGCGACAGAATACATTCGAGACTTGTTAAAACTTCGATTGGAACCCAGCTAAGAAATGTATCAGAACTGAACTTGATTGAAGATTACATGTTAACAGACAAAGTATCAATACGATAAACATATGTCTGGACATATCAGAAAATTATTTTTAATAAGCAATTAGCCAGGTCTAAAGCCCTTAGCGCATATAACGCTCAGCTTTCGAAGTTGAAAGAATCAAATCATTTACATAATCAACTGTATCAAAATCAGTGATCACAACAAATGGATGGAAAATGATGTGTTGCTTTAATGAAAATTAATAAGCTGTTATTATACCTGCTTTTTTTTGTAAACAAAAGTTTGAGAAAAGCATACAAATGTAAAGAAATAATAACTTAAATAAACTTTTTTTATATATATTCAAAAATGAACGACAATTTATAGACTATACCGAAAAACAAAATCAAACCAATCTCTCTAAGTTTGGTTTGTGAACTTTAATTTACACTACTAAGAATTAAGTTTGCGCTTGGTTCAAACTTATATAATAAATTTGTTTATTTGTTTTCAATTAACTTGTAAAGTAGCTTTTAGCCAATTCCAATAAATGAAGTTTTTAAAATAAGACACAATACACTCAAGGAGCTCGGAGTTAAAAAATCAAAGCTAATTAAAAGATATTAAATAAACACAAAAATAGTAGTAAAGTTATAAGTTATGTATATACATACAATTAGGCAGTAATTTTTAAAAATTATTATATATTTACAAGCTGATTATATTGTAATAATATCATCATTATTTAGATCTCAAAAGTGTGCTTAAGCTTCGACTTGGCAAAAACGGTGTTGTTATTTTTGCTTATTTTGAATTTTTGTAACTTTTTGTACAAATTATTTTCCAGAACACGCAAATTTATGTAAGCTCGCGTTGTTGTTGTTGCTGTTAGTGTTGTTATTGTAATCTGTATGAGTTGACGTGAGAGGCTCGAGCTGTTTTTTTTCCGGTATAGAACACGTTAATTTGCTGGCTCATTAATGATATGCATGGCGAGCCGATGGTTGTGTGTGTTAACACTGTAAGCTGCGGCAGTTAACCATATTGGGAGGCGACAATCAGAAGCGTATTTTGCAAGTAACTGATAAATATGGCGGCTATATAATGCACACACGATTGCACAACTAGCCAAACAGCGAGCAGAACCACAGCAACAACAACAACAATTGCAACGCCTCTATTTTTGGACCGGGCAGCGACTTATTAACACTTTTCATTTACGATCGAGGCGCGTAGAAGCTGCGTTCCGGAGCCCAACTGAGACCGAGACTCGAACTGAGACAATGCAGCTGCGTTGTTTGGCGGCAGACGCATCGACAATGGCAAATATTTGCGGCTCTGTTTAGTTGCAACAATCGCCGAATCATGCAAATTGTTTGCTTTCTACGTGCGTCGTTGTTTGCCATAGGCATGACATCAATTTCGCGCGAAACAACGCGTCATAAATGGGTCACTGCGAATTGTAGAGCGAGGCTTTTAACTGACAACGTGAGCAGTGATCCATGGCGTAGCTGCCAATCTACAGTTACTCCAGACTTATAGCTGACAATCCGCCAGCGTTGGGTTCAAGCCATTACCTCCTCCGACGCTGGCGGGTCTAAGTCTAACAACGTGAATTGGTATTTTTTAAAGTGTGATAATAATCTAGTCACTAGTCATGCTTTTAATGGGTATCTAAAATGTATTACTTAAGCATTCGCTAACACGCAACTAAAGCTTTGACCGCCAGAGGGATCATCATGGTCATGGTCCTTGCACAAATTGCGAGAAATCCAGTAACAGTCGAATTTGCCAGAAAGCAAAACGGAGCATGGCACAAGGATACCGGATAAAGTAAAGTAAACAAATGACGCATAAGTATGAGCAGTACAGGTTAAAGTATACAAAAACACATTGGCTAAGCTTTAGTCAGATTGGTAGGAATCTGCTTCCAGCTAGACCTTTGAGGCGTCTTAAACGGCAAGGCTTTGCCAAAACAATTAGGAGCCAATAAGGCTGCCGTACCAAATAATGTAATCCTCATTATTGTATATTTGTATTGAGGTTTGGTTTATTTTTTTACTTTCTATCCATGTGTTGTTAAGGTTCATTTTTTTATGCTGTACAGATTCTTCACTTAATTAAATAAAATTAAATAAAAAAAAATAAAATCTTAATAAAAATAAAGGATTATTCTCGAAGTTTTTGAAGCACAAACATAAATCATCCACAACATGATAACATATATGAGCGCGCCAGCACTGAAGAAGTAAATATTGCCAATTTTTAAGCTGCAATTCATTTTGGAGCAACCATGTTTAATAATGCCTAAAAGATTGACAAATTAAATAAAGAAAAATCTTCAAATGGTAAACAAAATTCGATTGTTTAATATATTTTTTTTTTTTAACTTTTTGCATGTACTAAAATAGTTAGTGCCTTTTGGCAAGATAAATAACATAAATATATATGTTGCCTTTTCAAAAAGATATTAAAGAAAAATTTTTTTTAATTTTACTTTATTGTTATTATAGCATACCATTACCAATAATAACGTATTTTACTGTAATGGCTATTAAATTTTCTACATAATTTATACAAATAAGCCTTGGTAATAGGGTGAGTAATTTATTTGCTGAATTAAGTTGAAAACAAATGTTGTTAGCTTTGTTTAAGCACGCAAAAAAATAGATACATACTTTTAGGAGCGCCACCTGGCGTAAAGAAACAAGCAGCTGAGCTGGCAACGCTGGCAGTGCTGCCACTAGTGGACAACTGCAACTGCGCACAAGCACCAAAATAGGGCCGAATCCAAATAGCTATCGCAAACCGAAAAGGCAACACGCTAGTCGGCCAGGTCAACCCCCTGCAGCCATAGCCGCATCTCAACGAGGGTAAGTCAGCTATGCTCTATTTGTGTTTGTGCGTGTGTGTGTGTGTGTGTGTGTGTGTGTGTGGGTCTGTGTTTGTGTGTGTGTTGTTTTGGGTTTTAGCTATGCTCCCGTATATTGTTGTTGCCTCTTCTTAGATATGTTTGCTGGCATTTTCCAGCTTTTCACAGCGTCGACTCTCTACGCAAGCTTTTCTGTGTGTGTGTGTGTGTGTGTGCTAGTGCTTGTTTGTGTGTTTGCATCGGTTGGTTTTCGCGGTTCGCAGCTCGCTTTTCGTTTTGATAGTGGCTCGGCTCGGGCCGCCGTTAACTTGGCTTTTGGAGGCTTCAATCTGCTGGATCCGGTGGTGGAATTTCAGTTGCAACAGAAGCGCCAGCACCGCCAGCCAAAACAACACGCACTTTTTTCTCAACCATACAATTGAAAAGTATCAACAAATGTGGCTCAAATCAAATTAACGCTATTTGCCAATGGCACTAATGCCAAAATATAAATAGAAAAATGTGTAAATAAACTAGTGAATTTATTGCAAAAACTTAACAACCTAACTATACAAACGTACTTATACGCAGAAAACGGTGAAAACAAAACACACAAACAAAAAGAAAGGAAAGCATATATATTTGGAAAACTTTATTGCATCTGTTCAGGCGCATAAGGAAAATGAGCGCAAAGGTAGGCCAAGAGCGCTCTACGCTCGCTGCTTGTGTGTGTGTGTGTGTGTGTGTGAGTGAGTGTGCTTATGTTTATCGCAATATCAACATTGCTGCAGGCTTATTGCCTTCTCTTTGTGCCTGGCAATTGCGCAAATGAATTCACAGTGAATGCATTTCTTAATTGGCTTCGAAATTTAATTAGCACTGCACGTGCCACAGCCCCAACACCTCCCTTCCGCTGTTCCCGGAAAGGACCCTTTTATGAGGTATACATAAATTGCAACGTGAATCGAGCGCGCAGTAATTTGGACCCGAGACATATGTCCAACATATGTTAAGCGTACAGACGCTGGAGCTGCAAGCACCAAGCGAAAGAGATAGCAGGCGACAGACAAAAAGAGAGAGCGAGAAAAGCAAGAGAGAGAGCATGAGAGTGAGAGGGAGAAGGAGATAGAGCAGCTTTATGTGCGATGCTGATAGCAACCAAAGTTTAACTTGCGTCAAACGCAATTTGGCGCATGAACAGCTGCTGCTGTATTGGGAATTGCATTTAAATCCTTTTTATGCAATCGAGCCCGGGAATCCCCCCGTCACTCTCTTCCTTCCACTGGCGACCCAGCTCGTTGCCCCAGCAACAGCTCAAGTTTATTTGCGTCAATGCGTATACACAAGTGCGACCAGCCATTTAACTAAGTGCGCAGTTTGGCATATCTTTAGCTACAGTTAAATTTTTTTTATATTATATTTAAATACTCTTTGCCGCAGGCCTATCTAATAACTTTCACATATCAACAAACCTGTAAAGTAAACCTTTACTGTTCTTGATTAATTTTTCTATCAGTTAGTTCTGCCTGTCGGATTTTTTCTATTTCTCATTTAATTACATCTTTAATCATTATTTTCCAGATATCTTAAGCGAACTCAGTCAAACTTTTGCTCACACAACATTCTTTTTAATAGATCCTCTTGTTTTGACTACAGCTCAATATCGCATAACATTTATATATACTTATATATATATATATGTCTCAAAAACAGATTGGAAAGTGATTAGCTGCGACACAGCTATTAAATTGAATAAAATCTAAAGAGTATTTAAAGAGCGACAACGTTTTTTTGCGTAGTTTTCGAAATTTTGGAGCAATATTTACAAACTGTTGAGTCTATAACATTTTTGTATATATTGGGTTGTGTGTACGCATTGATATTCCAAACGAATATTTTCTATTCATCTCAATTTGTTTATAAACAATCATGTGACTGAGATTTGCTACAGAAATTTTAAAATATTTAAATAATAATATTATTTTTTTTCTTATTTAAGTTATTGATTGTAGAATATATAATTTGTAAAACTGAGCAATATAATTTAACTTAGCTAATGTCCAGATATAGTTAAGAAGTTAAAAATGTTTTATAACTTTTGTGGAGTAAATTTTCATTTATTTTTTCTTTAATTTTCAGCTAATCAGTTGTTTCCGTCAAAATATGGGCATGTGTGTGTGTGTCTGTGTGTGTGTGTGTGCAGAGACCTCAAAATTCTCACATTATTTGGTGGGGATTCTTAAATTGTTTATTTCCGTTGCAAGTTGTGATTAGCCTGCGCCTGGGCGACGGGTGACATTGAAAAGCTTTAAATTCTTTTCTTAAGTGACAAATATAAATTGGTTTGTGTTAACATTCAACCAGTGGCAAAACTCTTGATAAGAGAGATAATTGTTGCACATCGATAAGCTTGTGCAAATATTACCACAGGGGCCGCCAGCTCCCACAGAGTTGGCAGGCGAAAGAGCTAAAAGGAAAATGCTGAATAAAAACTGCGCAACAGTTTTCATTTGCGCCGCCTCGTTGGCGATGTTGATAAAAGGCATATTGTGAGCCCATACAAAACAAATATTAAACTCGCTGCCAAAGTGACGCAAACAGAATTTAATTAAAGCTTGACATTATGCTCGGAGATAGATTTTAATAGTGCAACATTGTCCGTCAATGTGGAAATTACATTTTCATTGCCGTTTTCAACATTGATACTTTCACTTAATATATCCAACTTGTGCGATTTTCATGTGCTTTAGAGATTATTTCATGAAATAACAATGAAGAAAGATTTTTCCTTTAAAGTAACTGATTAGATTTAATAATTTTCGCCTGTCTGTCAGACTATAAGAGGTTTAGAATTAACCTGCGTAGAAAAAAGTTCAAAATGTATATGTGTAAAAAGAACTCGCAGCTGAAATGAGGATATCTCCCCGTTGGGCACTCCCGCCTAGAGAATGCTTACTTGTTATCCTTCGTTTTTGTTACGCTAGGCATTCGCATTCTCTCTTATTTTATCTAATTCCTTTTTGAATTTTTTTAGTAAACAATTAAAATGCCTTCTGGATGGTTAGCTTTATTAAAGGTCTTATTGTATGTGCAAAATTGGTATTAATATGTTTGGACATATAAAAGTTTTAAAAAAATATTTAAATTGTTTGTAATGGAAATAGTTTTGAGAAGGAAAGGAGAGTTTACAAACAAGCGAACAATTAATTAAATAAACAAAAAAAAAAAAATTAAAAATTGAAGCTGCATTTTCGTCCAATTGTCGAGCAATAATAATTAATATTTGGCGTTCGCTGGACCACTGGTTGGGGCTGAAGGCACTCGTCAACACAGTTGAGTTAATTAATTTGTTTATAGTGCAAAATCATTTGAACGCGAGAGCCGAAACGGAAAGCCTATGGCCGCAGTCTTCGGTTATAATGTGGCGGGTATCGCCATCGCCATCGATGTCGATGTCGACGTCGCCATCGCCATCAGCAACGGCATCGAAATCGAGCCGCGAGCCGTGAGCTGCGAGCTGGTATCGCTGGCATCGTTCAGTGCACATTCAACGGTCATGGGATGAACATCGGATATCGTGCAAACGCGCTATCTGTTGCGTCTCCCTCTCTCTCTCGCACACACAGACGCGCTCGCTTGGGCTAAGATCTCGACGACGGCTAAATTGTCTACGCGCCCAGCGAATTAACAAGAACAATATAAACAAAAGCAGCACATAAACAAATAGCAAAATAAAACAAAAACAAACACTACGTGCTCAGGTTTTCTACGTTAAATATATCGAATTAATTTTCATCGTTGGTTTTGTTGTTTCCGTCGCCTAATTGCTGAAAATGTGGCTGACCGATTGCCGAACGGTATGTGGGTGTATGTATGTGTGTGTGTGTGTGTAGCTCGAATGGTTGTTAAATATTCCAAGTTTGAATTGGGATTATAAAGTGCCATAAAGTCGTAAGCAATATTAGTTTTTTATCCACATATATACATTTATTTAAAATATGTGAAATCCCTGGAGCTTTTGTAATCAGTAGAATTTTATAAATACTTCCTGAAGCGATTTTATAGCATTGACGTAGAAGCCTACAAGCCTACAAAAAATTCGAGAAAAGAAACTAGTTTTAAGAAATATAAGTTATATATTTTGTGATTTTATATTTATATATTGGAATTTTCTGAGACTCATAATTAAAAATATATATTATTTTCCTTTTTCAAGCAAATAACTAACTTAACTTTTTTAAATGCCATCTATGATCATTCATGAGTGGTAAGAACAAAAATGATCTTGTCAATCTTAGCTAGAGATCATCAGTTTCTTTTCACATGCAAAGCATTTTTTTTACGCACAACAAAGGGTTACACAGATACTATGTTAACATATGTAAACCGTACAAATGCCGAAAGTGAAAAAATCCGGCGGGACTGTGTCGGATCACGTTGTATGAAAGAGGGGCCGGGAGGTGCACGAGTTGCGAGGCAGCCGCAAAACAATCTGTGAAAAAGCCAAAGCTATAAAAGCTCTATGCTGACGTACGGACCTGAGTGTAGTGCATAGAACTGAGCATTTCGAACTATTAGCATACGTACAGTAAATAAAGAAATAAAAAACAAAGACTTTACAAACACTACTGGCCGATTTCTAAGAAATTGCATATATAGTGTTCAACCTTTTTTTTAACTAGAAGTCTTTAACTTATTGTTAAAGAAATATGAAATAGTTAGAGCTAATGCGTTTTAGGGCTAAAGTGAATGCTTTTTGAAAAACAAACTTGTAAAGTAAATCTATAAATATGAAAACATAGGTAAAAGCAAAACAGTACATGATATTCAAATATATCATGTATATGTGGCTTTCGCATACCCTATTTGAGGAACATTTAAAATGGCTTCCATCACAATTGAACACAAAATTTACACTGAACATAAGTAAGGAGAAAAATGTCTGTAGGAATGAAGTGCATATGTATGAAGATCATTTGATGGTTTCTTAACGCAATCTCGGCTCGGTTGCAATTTACATATGCATGGGCTCAGCAATGAGAGCTGAATGGAAACAGAGGCGCTGATGGTAATCGCCTTAAATAATGCCAGTTTTTAATCTGGATCGGGTCGCATCTGTACCAATATAATGTGGATCACAACTAAACGCGTGGCATTGTGTTTGTATGCATCTTACAGATGACACGCTACAAACAGACCGAGTTCACGGAAGATGATTCAAGTTCAATTGGCGGCATACAGCTGAACGAGGCGACCGGCCACACAGGCATGCAGATACGCTATCATACGGCGCGGGTAAGTTGGTGTCACATTTAATGTTGTCTTCCAGACTGTGTCGTTATGCGACAATGACCCAAAAAGCTGCGCATGAGATTTGATTAGATTGAAGGTCACCAGCTGCCAGTAAACAATTTGCATATTCGCTTGTGTGGCGGACGATCGCAAATTGAAATGCTTTGGCCCAGAATGATTTTCAGCGAGAAGATACTGATTGATATTTACTAAATTATAAATCAAGAGAAAATGAATTCGGCACTCAAGTCATTCAGTACACTATCCCAATATCATCAACTGTAGTCTTTTCAGTTTCTGACTTCAGAATATCATTTAATGCCTATTTCCTTTGTCAGGTGCAAAACATTTTTAGAACTGTTGCAGAAAATAATATTAATACTAATGTATTCTTTTCTCTTGGCAGGCAACCTGGAACTGGCGTTCACGCAACAAAACCGAAAAATGGCTGATTACAACCACGCTTCTCATGGCCATCGTCATTTTAACGCTCCTTACCATGATTCTCTCCAATAGCGCTGATAACACCAATCATGTGGTTCACGTGCAGCCACACAAGAAGGGTAAATTGACTTTATTATTGTGTGTACTTCTGCAGTATTCATTTATTCTCTTTCAGATTGTTTGGCACCCGATGAGATGCCCTGCCTGAACGAGCATTGCATATTCGCCTCAAGTGAGATTCTCAAATCTATTGACATCAGCATCGATCCTTGCGATGATTTCTACGGTTACGCATGGTAAGATAACTGATATCAATAAGACAAAATGATAAGTGATAAGTGTGTGTGTGTGTGTGTGTGTGAGCAGTCAGTAAGCTATTCAAGTTAAATATACTTACTGCTTATGTTAAACATATATCTTTAAATCATTATTATTCCATTTCACTCAAACAATTTTATCCTTTAGGCATAAGTTTACTTTGCAGAAACTTTTGTGCACTGTAGATGCAATTGTGTTTCATCTCATTACTAAATTTTTCACAGTATTCAGATCCATTTGTATATTATAGTATGTACTTGCCATTTATACTCCCAAGAGGAAACTTATATCGTACATTATAATTAGTGCATATTAAGGAGACTCTTATATATACTTTATACTCTGTGGAATAAATAAGATAATATTTCATTAGATCAATCGCTTCTAAAGTATACATTACCTCATTGATATCCAGTGTATCTTACAGATATTGTATCTTACAAATATTGTATCTTGGAGGTGTTGTATCTCATAGTTCACATTTGTAATCTTCAGACACTAGCTTATCTTATAGATACTATTGCTTCGTTAGGTGTTGCTTAGTTTAAGGTCATTCTGAAATCACAAAAATATTTGTAGGTAATAAAATAAACATAAAAAAAAACATAGTATCTCTGAGTTACAAAAGAGTATGGTTCTTTTCCTTTAAAGTTTTATTGGAAGAAGTTTTATCTGGAGCTGCAAAGGTTATGTGACGCTTGTATTCTAATAAATTAACTGGCCGTCAACTAATGTTCCATGGTTTTTCTCTTGCAGCAACCAATGGATCAGAAACAATCCGATACCAGAGGGCAAGTCTACGTGGGGCACTTTTGGCAAGCTGGAGCAAATGAATCAACTCATCATACGCAACGTATTGGAGAAGCCAGCCAAAACCTTTAAGTCTGATGCGGAACGCAAGGCCAAAGTTTACTATGAGTCGTGCCTGGACGTGGACGAGCACATGGAGAAGCTGGGGGCTCAGCCAATGAACGATTTGCTAAAGCAGATTGGGGGCTGGAACGTGACGAAGAGCGGCTTCAATGTGTCCACATGGAAACTAGGCAATACGCTGCAGACACTGCATAACAAGTAAGGACTCCCAAACTTACTACGAATTAGTGTTAATTTGAATATTTATTATATAAGATACAACTTCAACTGCTTGTTCGGCTGGGCCATTGGCGAGGACGACAAGAACTCCACGCGCCACGTCATACAGATCGACCAGGGCGGCCTGACGCTGCCCACCGCTGACTACTATAACAACAAGACAGACATTCACCGCAAGGTGCTCAGCGAGTATATCGAGTACATGACCAAGATTTGCGTGCTCCTCGGCGGCAATGAGACTGATGCACGCGCCCAAATGGAGGCGGTCATCAACTTTGAGAAGAAGCTGGCCAACATTACCATACCGATGGAGGATCGACGCAATGAGGAGGCCATGTACCATCCGATGAAGCTCAAGGATCTGACCAAGCTGGCACCGTTCCTCAACTGGACCGATCACTTTGACAATGCCATGCAAATTGTGAACAGACGCGTTACCGAAGATGAGGTCGTCGTTGTTTATGCGCCTGACTTTCTCAAGAATCTGTCCAACATCATAATGAGCATGCAGCAAACGGAGGCGGGCAAAATGTGAGTCTTGTCCAACTTAGAAGGAAACCTTCTAGGTTGGTTTTTGTAGCAGGATTAGTCTTTCACATAATTCGATCATATTTTGAGATGTCAGGCATATATAACTTAATCAGCTTTAGTACTTATATCCAATTTTTACAATTACTGCTGCTTACTCAAATGCAAAGTTGTAAGGTGGACCATATGAATACAAGTTAATCACAAGAACAATATATTTATATATTTATGTATTCTGTTTGATATTGAGTTGTGTCCTTTGTTAAAAGTTGATGACAGTTTTAAATGAAGCCATTGTTTCGCTTGCAGAACACTAAACAACTATCTGATCTGGCAGGCAGTGCGCACGCTGACCAGCTGCTTGTCCAAACCCTTCCGGGATGCTTACAAAGGCGTGCGTAAGGCGCTGATGGGCTCCGATGGCGGCGAGGAGGTTTGGCGCTACTGCGTCTCCGATACGAACAATGTGATTGGCTTTGCAGTGGGCGCCATATTTGTGCGCCAGGCCTTCCATGGCGTCTCCAAGCCAGCGGCGGAGCAAATGATCGGCGAGATACGCGAGGCCTTTAAATTGAATTTACAGAATCTCAGCTGGGTAGACAAGCAGACGCGTGAGCGCGCCATTGATAAGGCCAACGAGATCTCAGATATGATTGGCTTTCCCGACTACATACTCAATAGCGCGGACCTGGACAAAAAGTATGCTGAACTGAATATCAGCGCAAATGCCTACTTCGAAAACAACATCCAGGTGGCCATCTACAATCTGAAGAGCAATCTAAAGCGTCTCGATCAGCCAGTAAACAAGACCAACTGGGGCATGACGCCGCAGACGGTGAATGCCTATTATACGCCCACTAAAAACCAGATTGTTTTCCCCGCCGGCATTCTGCAGACACCATTCTTTGACATCAACAATCCCAAGAGCCTCAATTTTGGCGCCATGGGCGTGGTCATGGGCCACGAGCTGACCCATGCCTTCGACGACCAGGGGCGGGAGTACGACAAGTTCGGCAACATCAATCGGTGGTGGGACGCGAAGAGCATCGAGCGATTCAACGAGAAGGCCGAGTGTATTGCCAACCAGTACGGTGGATACAAGCTAAACGGACGCAATCTCAATGGCAAACAGACGCTTGGTAAATTTTCAACTCCTTGAATCCCAAAGATCTTGCTTATGTGTTTCAATTTTGCGCAGGTGAGAATATAGCGGACAATGGCGGCCTAAAGGCGGCCTATCATGCTTATCTGCGCACCGAACTCGGCAAGGATGCGGATATCCTTAAGTTGCCTGGCCTCAACTTGACGCATCCGCAGCTCTTCTTCGTTTCCTTTGCACAGGTGAGTGGACTCTGCAATCATATTGGACCTTAGTCTAAACTTAATGTGTGCTCTCAGGTCTGGTGCTCCAGCACCACAGATGAGACCAATTTGCTGCAGATGGAAAAGGATCCCCATTCGCCGTCGCAGTTTCGCGTCGTCGGCACGCTGTCCAACATGAAAGAGTTTGCCGAGGTTTTCCAGTGCAAGCCCGACACACGCATGAATCCCATCAAGAAATGCGAAGTCTGGTAAACGCACATAGCATAAAACAGATCTCATAGTCTCTTCAAAATACCAAAAATACAAATTGTAATACCAAATAACTTAGCAAAACCGCCGCACAGCAAATACGCAACAACTATTACTCGCATATAAGTATAACACTAGATATCGCGAATTCGATTGATCGATTGATAAGTTTCAAAGAGCTTATCGCTTATTATATGTATATGTGTGCTATATGTTTTTGTTGTTGTTCGTTTCCCCTATATACGCTTGCAGATTGGTACAAACGATATCGGAACCCCATAATTAATCTGTGTCTGTCTAATATTTACATATACTCCGTACTCGCCCCTTTATTGAAAGTCTATTTACCGTTTAGCAGCGATGTTCCATTTTTGTGTTTCCTTTTGGTAATTACATGCCATATTTAACCACCGAAAGCAAATCGTTATAAAAGTAGAACATTAAAAGTTTAACACAAATAATTTTGATATGTGAATTGGAACTGAGGAGTGCTATTACTTTATTTGACTACTACTTTTGAATAGAACAGCTTAATAGCTATTAGTTTTAAAGTAACATTTTTCATACATTGTTTCAGCTTTTTAGTTATAGCGAATCCATGCAAATTATATCCGAAATCTCGATAATATCATACAGCATTTACAAAATGTTTCAAATAGATTCATACATATAGGTATATGTATCTAATAAGACGTAAAATATCTCTTTTTTTAAAATTATTTTTCCAATGATTACCATTATACAAGTTATACTTCCGATATTCAAAATATAAACATATACAGTACAACTTGATGAGTCTAAATAAATGTGAAATGCGTATTTTATAATCCGAATATTTGTCCCATGGACTTTTGCAAGCCTATGTATTAGTTTCGGCAAGCCGAACTGATTTTAACTTGAAATATTTACCATAAAGAACGTCAGTCATTGTGCCTAAATAAAAACGATTTAATATCTGACGATAAACTATTTGCATACTTTTGCGGACAGGCGTCTAACGGCTTTAAGCCGAGCCTGTGTCGCAGCGTACCAAGCTGAGACTTAAACTATAGCTAAAACAGCAACAACAACAGCAACAACAATAACAAAATATTAATGTCTTTGTGGCGCATATTAAATCGAAAGAAAAGCGAACGCACTAAACACAAAAAACGAGAAGAAAAACCAACCAAAGGGCGAATTTTGCTTTAAATTATATATGTATGTATGTAGTAGATATAAATAATTGGGAACTTTAAAGGTCGGCGGGTTCGTGTCTGGCCGACCCTGCTATAGATAACTCTGTAACTAGGTATTTGTACAACTATTTATGTATATTAGATGTAAAAAAAAGGAACCTACCTGAAATCGTCGAAAGGTCTAGCTTGAGATATATGCGTGTGATCAAGAAATTCAGAACGCAGAAACTGTTTATGTTTGAGTGCTTGTGTGTATGTGTGCGTGTGTGTCGACAAACTTGTGTGTATTGAACGGAAAAAGTGAGCTTGAGCTATAGAGAGAAAGAGAGAGAGAGTGAGAGAGTGAGAGAGTGCACACATCTTTGGTGCAGTTATTTCTGCCTTTTCGTTGCCAAACTCCAAACTCCCAACTCCAAACTCCAAAGTGCGAAACCAATTACATAACAAAGTGAACAAGCAAATGTATATTATATACATGTTTTTGTGGTTAAACGAAACCAAAACAAGCTAAATTAGTTATGGCCTAGTCTTAAGATAATTTCATTAATAGCTAATGTGTGAAAATAAAAAAAACTTGTGCTTTTAGTTCAGTTCTGTTCAGGTCGCTTGTGAGTGTGTTTTTTTTTTTAAATATCCCGTTGCACCTGAAGTGCGTGTGTCTGCAGATTGTATATCAAGTTTGATCAAAAAAAAAAAAAAAAAAAAACAGCAACACCAATTTAATGCATGTGCATAACTAAGAATATACACATAGTAACTGTCCACGAAATATGAAATTTCAATAAAATAAAATATTAATTTATGTAGATCACTGAGCAAGCATTTGGCACATATCAAGTTTAATGCAAAAAGTACAACAATGATATGTGTTTAGTATTTTACGACACGAAACTGTCATTATCAGTATCGGTAACACCAAATGTATGGAATTTATTTAATACTAACTAGTCAGATTCCAGATGAAACTAAAATAGAAATACGAATGCGAACATTGTTATTGTATATCAACTGGCGATAAAATAATGTATTTAAATACTATATGTATCGTAATATGTTTAAATATATGTAATGTGCTTAATTGTACCGAATGTGACAATTTTCTTATACGACAAGCCAAATACATACATGAAAATTCAAAAAAAAAGAAAACACCAAAACGAAATATTACAAAAATATTACAAACATATTAAAATAAATATTTGCCGAGATCTGTCTACAAACGGGTTCCTTAATTTTACAACAACAACAGCTCAAAACGGATACAAGAAACTATCTACGTGAATCGCACAAATATTTAGATATTGATAGCTTCATTTTTTTTGGTGATATATATATATATATATATATAAAATATATATATATATATAGAAAATATTTAACTAAAACGAATGCATTTAATTTTAAATTTATTGTATTCTTTTTGTATGGAATTTCGTTGAATCCGGCTTTGGCTATGGCTAAGCAATTTTAGAGTCCAACAATATACATATATATAAATATATATACACATTCGAGTCTAAATAACAAGGATATACACAAATAAATATACATATATATATATATGAATATACATAAGTAATAGATGGATCACATAACTATACTAATCAATGCACACACACACGTGTGTGTGTGTGTGTGCGCATCGAGAAACAAATTATTTTTATTGTCAACAACTAAAATATTGTATACATATGAAAGCGAAATAAATTCAATAACTGAGTGTGTAATATATTATTATTATTATTCAATTACTCTCATGAGCATCGAAGCTTGAAATTATCTTACATAAGCTTACGACCTTAAAACAAAACGTAAGGACAATGAGATTTCTACGAAGTCATGATTGAAATAATGCGTTGATTACTTGAAAACAGGATTATGTACATAAAATGTTGGTAGTTTACGCAGGAAGGTTTCCATAACGAAAAAATTGGGTGAATATTATTAGCAAATAGCTTAGTTTTATAACTTGCAACAGTTTTCGTAAAAGTAAGTTTCGAGTAAAATTTCTCAAAAAAATACAGATACATATTCACACTGTGCAAGTTCATCTGAACATATATATATATGTATATAATATAATATAATATAATATATGCCTTGAGTAAAAAGATACCAGTAGTAGAGTTGTTTTTTGGATTTGTCTAAGTCAGCCTTTGTAATTATTAAAAGCTTTGGCTTGTTAGAAATTACAATCGTGGAAGTGAAAGTTTTGACCCAATTTAAAGTTTATCTTTTGCTTTGTTTCTGGCCACGCCTTCTGCTAATGGCACATACCACCACTTTCAAAACTGGATTTGAAACCCTTCTAGTTCTCCAAATTTTACAAACGATACCTTCTGAGAAAGCCTAGAGTATACCCATTAGAACTAAGAACTTTGGACTTCTTCTTCTTATTATTCATGTTTTTACATAAATACCTAAACAATGGCTGCAAAAAATAATAGTAGTTTTTGTTGGAAATTTGAAAAAAACCAGCGGAACAATATAATCTTCATTTTACATGTTCTACATGTTTATTACAGCTTAATATCTAATATTAATTTCGACAGACCTTAGGGGAGCCATCCATATATGTGCTGCTGATCCTGGTCTGCTTAGCTAGCCAGGACGACGACCAGGTCCTGCAATGCTTGGATTGCCAGGGGTCACAGGCCAGGGAACAAAGGCAGGGCGGGAGGCAGTCCCTAATTGAAAGCATTATAGAAGGCACACTTACTGCCAGCAGTTAAGTGATTCGCCACTTTTATGTTGTCGCTGCCGTGTAAAAAATGGCCAATTAGCTTTTATTTGTTTCGAATTCGCTGCAGAAGTTTTCTGCATTCATTTGCACTCATTTGCAGCCTTCAATATAATCACGCTGCTGTTAAATTTTTAAAATTTCCGGCTAATTGACAAATTCTGCTGAAAATCAGTTAATTACTTTATTCAGTTGATATCTGCACCAGAGAAAAAGAGAAACAAGAAAAGTCAATCAAAGTAGTTAAAATACTATTGAAGAAGTCTTTACTGTTTAAGGGCATTACAGATGAACGGATAGATAAGTTTATCGATAAACAGACGGATAGAATGATAGACATGGTTAGATAGTCATACTCAAGAATATGTATATACCTTAGGTGGTCAAAGATGGATCCTTTTGCCTATTACATATACTTCTTTCAAGTTAATTGGTCGTACAAAAATTACTATTATTACTATGCATAATGAAATTCTATATATTATTTATAAATAGACAGATAGAGATAGATAAAGATATATTTTATATTTCGATCCATACATTTATTGACTATCGCTTACTTAAAATGAACATGTTTATTAGGTTTAAATGCTTTTGGTTGATTTAAACAAAGCAGAAGAATTGAAACGGTTGTTCTTGTTGTTTTATTGAATTCCATAAATATGTGGTTAAGTCTCTGTTAATCTGAGTGTAAAATGTGTTGACTATCAAATTACCACTGTATTAGCAAATAAGTTAAACCTTGGCTGCCAATTTGCATGGCAGTCAGCATTTCACATGTGCAGCTAATTAAGGCAGTTCCAATTAAAATTATTTGCGGACAGGGACGTCGCAGCAGCAACAACTGGCCGCAAAGCCAGCAACAAAGCTGCAACCGTAACTGAAATCAAAGCCGAAGACAAAGCCAAATTTGAACGCTAAGCCAAATGCACATCCAAGACTAAATCTGAATCCAGGCTGGGCCTCTCCAAACCAAATGTGCTGAGTCAGCCGCCCAACCGCTCCGGGAGGAGTCAGCAATCAGGCGTGCATTATGTTGACACGCCCACTCGTCCAGCGTGTCATCAGGTTGTTTGTATTTGTGTGTGTGTTTGTTTGTTTGTGGTGAAGGGGTGTTGTCCTCGCCCCGCTTGGTGAAATAATTTTCCAGCGTTTCGGCTTCTTATTTAAATATGTTAATCAAGGGCCAAGTAATTAGGTAAATTAAATGTTTCCGCCCTGGCTTCTCACTCTCCTAGTCTCATTCTCTCGCTCTCTGTGTGTCTGTCTGTCATGTCAAGTACTAATTTTTTGCATGTTGACATAAATTAACATAAGTTAACCAACATTGCTGGCGCCTATGCACAAATAAGAGCAGCATGTATTTGAAAACATACATGCAATTATAAAAAATATATGTATATGTATATATATATATATGTGTATATGTATGCTGGACACAAGTGTGCTTAAGCCTTGAATTTATCTGCATAATTTTAATTGTCAGCCAATTATTTTAAAATGACCCTCAACGTGTCCTTGCCGTTGTCATGCTCATTAGCCCAATTGCCAAGCCCACACTTGCATATGGCAAAAGTTTGTTTGGTTAATTTGTAATAAAGGAAACACGGTAATCAAAACTTTAAGAGGAAAACTGGTTTTTAAAAGAAGTCAAATTCTTTACACATAACCAAAGTCCATTTTCATATTTTAAGTTTGACAAACGCAAAAAATATTAAACTTAAAACTTATGTAGACAACATTTTTGTTCTTTTAATGCTTATATAGTTTTTTTTATAGTTATGTAAATGTTACATTAATTTCAATGTTACTGCCGAATTTGCAAAACTGAGGTTTTTCAATTGAATTGAATAAGTTAAGAATAATTATATTAACAATTTCCTGGTACATTTAAGCATATGAGTTAAAGAGCTTTTGAGAACTGCAGGATTGAGAAACAAAAATGATACCTCTGCTCCAAAAGAAGAAAACTTATTGGAATAAATAAAATCATAAACCTTGTTGATACAACGACCCTAATTATTAACATTGAAAATTGATTCGAACAATATTGAAATGGTATTCTGCCCAAAGATAACCTAACCCATATTATTGTTTTCCCATATTTAAAGTATACTTTACCTTATATGGAAGGGTAAATTTCCACTTAGCTGAGCTAATTAAAATTGAGAAGAAAGAAACTATTTATGCTATTCATGCACTTTCTGTACATGTATATGTATATGTATGTATATGTATATGTATGTGTATATATATATATAAATATATAATTATATATATGTATATCTGTAGGTAGCTTATGGTGCAATATCAGTTTCTGTTAGTGTTTTGTTGCTTGTCGAAATACTCATACTAGTATAATTAGCAGGAAACAGTTACAAATTGTATTTTGCGACTTTTGTGCTCACATTTTAATTGCAAAATTGTTCGCCAATTTTCGAGCCAAAAACATTGCCAGTTGGTGGGTGGAGGTGGTGGGAAGGTGGCATTGCGGTGTCGGGGCTTGGACGACGAAATGAGATTTTAACCGCTAATAGCAGCAAACAGTTTCTGCTTTGGGCCGTGACGCTCCATGCGCTGGCAATAAAATAACAATCAACGCAAGCCGCGGCCGTTCCGCGGTAAAGGCGTGAGCTGCGTGGAGTGGTGCGAGGGGTGTGGCAAAAGTTTAAACTGGTGGCAGGAGGAAGAGCAGCAAACGGTAACCAACATAGTCGGCCAACCGACAACAATGTTCAGCAGAAAAACCACCCACAGATTGGAGGAAAACGCACTTTATTTTGACCCAACTAAAAGGCTGTGGTGCCCAACTGCCGCCCAATTCTCCAATCGTGCCCCAGACAGGGCCTGGTCTGTGTTCAGTTACAGTTTCAGCATTTGTGATTTTCATTGCGAAAGTTGCTCAGTTCGCTTTGCCATTTGTTTTCAGAATTTAATTCTACAATTTCAATCTCTTAATTGAAGTTAATTGTGCACGCCTGCTCAGAGTATCAAAATGAAAAGCAATATAGTTAGTAAGGTAAAAAAATATATATGGATTGCACATCGTTAATCAGAATAATAAATTTGGCAATTATGGTGAACAAGGTTGTGAGACAAAATTTGTTATTTCATTTAAAATAAATATGAATTCAATTTTGGAAAATACCACCTAAGACACTTATCGGTCTTGATGAGTATCTATTTTTGAGTTTCTTACCAATTAAAATTTGACACACTTTTATGCTTTAAAAGTTTCTGCATTCGTCCTTGAATAAGTTGTTGATTTTCTTTTATCTTACTTGAAGTGGCGTGAATCTTGTGCGACATTTTTTACACGAATACATTCCTCAAAGTAGCTAAAAGTAGTTAGCATAACGAGCCAATGTTATCCTTTGTGCTCGTACTTTTTAAAATACCTTAAGCCTTGAGGAATTTGCATCGGGACTCTAAGGGCATTTATATATTTAGCTTTGTGCAGCATTTTTTCTCTCTGGTTTATATACATTAAAATTCATCTTTCAGTATATTCAGAAATGTTAAAATGCCAATTAGCTTTTAGTTCATAGTAAAATGAATAAACTATTATTATTAATTAAAATGTGAATAAAATGTTATATGATTAAGTGTATATGAAATATTTGATTCAATTTGAACGTCGGAATTTTGTAATATAGAAAAAATGCTATACATCTTGATTGCAGATTGAGAAATTTATTTTTTTATTTATAAAAAACATTGAGATTGGAAATCAAGTTTGATTAGCGTTTTTAATTTCATAAGAAGTATAAATTTTTAAATACTCAATTTTGCCACCTGGCCAATATCTTAAAAAATATATTTAATAACTCTGAAGATACTTCAAAATAAGTTCGATTTCCTATAGTTCAGCTCTTTGGGTTGGACACTTTAAGTTTGCTAAGTGTTCAAAGTGCTTTATTGCTATGTAAATCTGGTTAATTGAAATCAGTTTAATGGTCCTGTATGCCAATGCATTTCCAAAACTTGACCAATACGACGTCCAGTTATGCCTAAGTCGACGCCAACCGGCTTAAAACTGCCGACAGTAAACGCTGTGTCAGCAGAAGCTGCACAGTTTCCAATAATTCATGTGCAATGTAATGTGCAATGGTAATTAGCTATATGCGTATCCAAGGGAACACTTTGCTAGGCATTAAAAGTAAATGTCCTGGTATAAATGTTAACTATTGCTATGGTTATTGAATTTTAAGCTAAAGCCTACCTAATTTAGTCGCCATTCATTATTCGTTTTGTTGTTAACGTTGTTAATTTAGTTCTCACTGCTTTGAATGCAGAGGATAAAGGACAATCTGTATAGTATGGGTTAAATAGGAGTAGACCCAATTTTAAGGAACTTACTCGTATAACAGTTTAAGAGCTGCGTTCTTTCAACACTCGCGAGTGAAGTTTATACGTGCCGCTTATTAAATTGCTTGTGAAATTGCTTTTAATTAGTTGCAAGGGCAAGTGCTTAAACTGAATCAGTAATTGAGCCATAAATTTAAATATTTATTACGTTGGCCACTTTTGCAAATTGTGCTTCCTAGCAGGTCGCACAGTTCCACTCCCTTCGCTATGGCTCATTTGGTTTGGACAAGTGTTAAATGTCTCTCGCTCTCTCTCTCTCTCTCTCTCCCTGGGTCTCAGTATTGGTATCGGTATTGGCATTGGTACTGATATCGTTGGAGTGTTTTGCTTTTGTCCGGCGCTGGCAATTTCAATTAAGTTCGACTTTGGCCCGAAAGTATGCAACACATGTTTGCACTCAGCTGCGTACAAGGCCCGACCAACTATAGTCGTAAAGGACGCGCAACTGTACATAAATATCGCATGACTTTGGTAAGTAAAGGCAATGTACACTCAGCACTTAAGCACACTCTTATACACACACACAAGCACACACTAACGCAGCAAGATGAAACGCGTATGTAAAATATATATTTTCACGCGCCCCAGTGAATAATTCAGCAGCTCTACCAGGCCCATCATCCAAGTGCACCACTGGAAAATGAGTTACTTTACATAACTAAGTAATTGGCGGGGCTCGGCGACAGCGGCTCAAACGTGAAATTATTATAAACAAACCATTTGGCAGTCGTAAAAAATACAAGAAAAACGCCAGTGAAAAACAAAATTTTTCCGGCTGACGCATAAAAAGCGGCGGCAAATTTCTTCATTATGCAGAGGCGCGGCCGCAAAAAGCGCCAAAAGTGCCGATGGGAGCAGCAAAAGTGTAAAATATAAAACATATTTAAATGCAATAAAGCACCAGCAAACATCAGACGCCAGACAGCAGACAGAGACCCACAAGCCACGCCCAGCGCCCTTTGTACCCTTCTTCTCTCATCACATACACATATACTTTCAACATTACAGTTGTTACATATTTTTTTTTTATGTATATACACTTGTGAAAACTTATCAAAGCCATATCACAGGCAAAAGCATCATCAATGCATTTAAAATTAAATAATTCAAGAGTTTCGCATTGATTTATATTTGTATCTTTCAAGGCTGAAGTGAAGCTGAAATAAATAATAATATTTAAATATTGATTGCTCATAGTATAAAATTCAATAAACATGTACTATAAGCTGTCTACCCAATTAGTTTTATAACAATATAGCTAGCTGCTAAGCTAACACTTAGAAAATCTTATCTACCTTCGACTGCAAGATGTATATTGCCAAGATATTTAAAAGCAGCTTATTATAAATATAAAATAATATAATAAGGGAAAAGACGTGCACTTCTATTGATCGATAGCTATATATGTATAAACTACTACATACTTACATTATACCGAAACATATTTTGTAGTGGATGATTTCCCACATGCTTGGCTAAATTCTTAAGGAGTGTCGCTAATTGAAAAGCGCTCGAGCAGTGGCCGTAAAGAGAAAAGAAAACGTTGAACGGCTTTGGGTTATTGCATGGGATTAGTGGCTTGATCCGGGGGACTGTATAAGCCGCTTTGCTAGCCGCGTCTGCCATTGTTGTCGGCCAACATAGTTAAAACGTCGTCCACACTCAGCAGTCAATTCGGAAGCTGCATTATGCGGCACAACTTCAGCGCCACACAATGTATCCACAATGGCTACGCCCGTTGGTCAGGCATAAGGCATCAGTTAGAATTGCACAAACTGCAGGTGGAAAAGCAGCAGCAGCAGGCGGGGACGATCTGAAGGTCAGTCTAAGCTGCTGTAGCAAGTCAACTGCTTGAATCGGTTGGGCTTCTGGCTATGTGGCTCTGGCTGCACTTTCACCTGGCCCAGTCTGTCCGTCTGTCCGTCTGACCGTCTGTTCGTCAGCCCGTCTCTACGTTTGTACGCAATAGAAATGCACTCGCATTGAATGAGAGGGCGCTTAATTTGCCGGCGAGTGCGGCTTAAGTCCCGCATTAACTCAAATTGAATGCCATGCATTTTTGATTAAGTTAGAAACGGTTTGAAATTGCCTTTTGTCAGCTTGCGCCCAGTGCGAATCCACAATTGTGTATCTGCTGCCTCCCACACACACACACACACACAATGGCTTCGCCACAAAGCCTTTGCCCCCACCTCTTCTCCCTTAGCCCATGTACATAATTGTCGCCACATTTCTTGGTTTAAATTGTATTTCGCCATTCAATGAAAATCAATTGTACAAATATTTCGCTCATCAAAAACTTCAAACAACTTTCGGCATTGCTCCTAACAGGCAGACTGAAGACAGCCTTAAATTTCTGTTGTTGTTTTATTTTCATTTATTTATTGTTTTTTTTTTCTTTTTTGAACAACAAGCAGCACGAAGCAGGAAAATGTTTGTGCCGCAGGCCTTAGCCATCAAAATGTTGCCTTACGCTGACCTTCAATAGGCTTTTACAGATAAGCGGCTCTTCAATTAGCAAAGGACCTGCACAGCTCCTTTGTTCGCTTTCACAGTCGTTGTCCATTTTAAAGTTTTTAGACGCAGCGATTCGCCTGTCGAATGTATTCGAGATACATCAATAATTTGGCTGCAATGAATTAAGTTCTTAAATAAATGTCTATTTGGTTCATGAACTTTGACATTTTATTGTCTTTTTAGTATTAATAATTAAATGATTGGAAGTTATTGCTATTGTGTCAGATTAAGTTATCAACTGAATGTTTCTATGAAGTGACAATTCTTTAATTTTTGACAAGCTTAATCAAATTATGATGAAAAGTTTCACTTTCACTATACATATATATGTCCTCTTTACTCATTCAATAGATTATAATTTCGGACGAAACTGATAAACTGATAAAGTAAGAGCCATATTAATGGCATTTAATTTTTCAATGGCAATTTGGAAGGAAGGGTTCTTCATTCCCTCATCCAAGCAGCCCAGTTGATAGATCATTAAGGTTTGTTAGGGCAATCATGGCATTCAGTTGTTGGTCTCATCCTGGTCCTGGTCCTGGTCCTGGTCCTGGGCTGCCCACGTTAAATCAAGCTAATGAACTGTTAATTGGACAAAAGCATGGCCATGGCTAACGAGGGGGCTGGGGGGCTTGGAGTGGACAAGAGCTGCCAGCAGGGTGCACTTTGTTTTGTGACATATTTTTGAGTGCGTGTATTTTTCGGGCATCCATTGAAATCAATTTTGTAAATAATTAATATGCCCTTTGGCTACGTGTAACCCCAAAGGGGCGGTGCGGCGCAGGACCCCAACTGCGGATGGGTGAGTCTGACAGGACTTGTATGTATATGTGTATTGGTTCGCTTTATTTATCAGCCTAATTGCATTACACTTTTGCGGTTTTATGGTTAGAAATTGAAATTAAATATGAACAATGCGGCCATAGTGTGCGATTGTATGTGTGCGTGGGTGTGTGTATTCTTTTGTCTGGCAGCGTATTGACAACACTGTTCACTCGAAATGACAAGTATAATTAATTGATGTTCACAACTCTTACACCAAATTACCCATTAACATATCGAAACAAAATACTTCAATATATAATTATGTTATTTCATTTGTCAAATGACTAATTAATGCATTCAATGAATGCTCTAAATATGACACACTTGATAACAGGTTATTAGGAATAGTTACAAACATAACTTAAGATTGTACCTAATCGAATCTTGCTTTGAATTGGGTTTTCTTGAATCATTCTTGTATTATGCTGTCTAATAACATTATCTATATGGGATTGTCTTCATGCTATGTGCCTTCGGCTGGAGGAGCATCCATAAAAGAAGGGAATCCCTAAGCTAGCTCGCAATTTAATAGACACTGCCCATGCGCAGCTGATGGATTTCGAATGGAGAATGAAAATCGATCCGCTTTGCTTTGTTTTGATTGCTTTTTTTATACATTCATGCGGGTGTTTGTTTTCGCACATATAAATCCACAGATTGCTGATAGATGAACGATTTATCAATTCGAGCAGAAACAACAGGCATTCACTTGAAAGTGTTGCCGCTCTAATGACCCCAGCTACAAAGCTGCTGCAACTTTAATAGAAGCGAAACTTTCACTTCAACTTTCAACGTTGATGGATCGGCTGCACTTTGTGGAACCGGCACAACATGTTGATGGGCTGCCCCTTTTCTCGTTGGCTCCAGCAACCCGGAGGACTTCCTTCCTTGCAGCTTGGTGCGTTCTGATGCTGCTGCAGTTTCTGAGTCATGGTAAAACATGCTTGAAAATCCTCGACTAACAAGCCATATTAAAAAGTTCCGAGTGCTAGCGTAAAAATGTAGATGCGGACACACGCACACAATTTCGCATATATATGCATATATCAAGTTGCAGTGGCAAAGATTCATGAGATGAATGCTTGGAGGGGAAGCTAGGAAGCTTGCAGCGTCGGGACATCTTATTACGTTGTTTTATTACCCACTAAGAAATCAAGCGGCAACAGAACACAACTGGCAGCTAACTAAGCAGACCCCCCCCCCCCCCCCACATACACACACACGCATACTCACACACACACGTACGCACACAGATGAACACAGCCCGGAGTCAGAGCCAATTGCAGCGGCAGTTTCTGTGGCGAAACTTGTCCAGTTGTAGCTTGGACGCTCTTAACTGCTAAAAAGATTAATGACTTTTATAAAATTTATTATTGCTGGTGCCGCCGCAATGACGTCGCTGCATCACCTAGCTGCCACCTACTTCGTACCTCGGTCTGCTGCTCGACATTTGAAAATCGCTTGGAATTTTCAATAAGGCTATAAATTTAGCAAGTATTGCAGTTGGTATTGCTGCCACTACTGGCTGGCGCCCTTTCAAGTGGCTCGTTTATTATGTAATTGCCATTGCCCTGTCGCACAGCGAGCACACACACTCGCACACACACTCGCTCACACGCGCACACACACGTTCAATAAAACGAGAACATTGCGTCCTCCAAACTGACATTCAAATTCAACACTCAAACGCATCGCACAATTGCCCGCTTCACGCTTCCAGCTGAAATCACGGCATGTCACGCTTTGCACAATCCCCCCAGCTATAATTTATTTTAAAGCATCAGCTAAATTATCACCAAGGGCATTTTAAAATCTCTTTCTATTTACTTTATTTTTTGTTAGATTTTTTGTCCATTTTGCTTGATGATTTTATTTTACTTTATTTTATTTTTTCCTGCCACCATGATTAATTGTTAGAGCGGTGTTTTGGATGACGAAATTCACTGCGATTGTTTGAGCTAGAGATGGAATATTCTCACGCTGGACTGACGTGAAGGCCATGATATCCATTATTTTAAATATATTTATGTTAAGTTATATCTATATATCTTAAGATATTTAATCATTAGTAGAAATATTATGTATGTATATACATATATAAACTATATTGCTATCTTTAGTTAATTGTAGTTTGCTGTTTATTAAAGTTTATTTCTTTAAATTTATTATTCCTTTTAATAAACATGTTTTCTACTACCTTATCGGCAGCTTGGCCAGTAATACATTAAACAAATATCAAAAATTTATAGAATTACCCTAAACTCAAAATGGAATTATTTACATAATGTTGATTAGGCAAGGATTCTCGTTGAGATATTCTGCGGGTTGCACAAAAAGGAATTTTAAGTTAACATCGTACATCGTATTGTCAGACATTTGAGACAGTTCCACCTCTAGTTAATACGAATGCTAGAAATGGGTCCACAATTCGCTTTGGACCCGGCAAACTGAACACTTTGAGACACATAACTGTCCTGCATACTTGGCGAATATGAACTCATTCCTCTGTGTAAGCTAACATAACTGCTTGTGGGCCAACTCGTGTAGTATGTGATCTATGTTTGGGCAAAGAACCAGGCTAAATGCATTCGTTTGAAATGTTCACTTTTTGCATTTTTGCAAGAGCTTGCGAAAAATTTTTGTAACCAGTTGGGGTTTCAGTTAGAATCGATCTGTTTCTGGACACGAGTATCTCGTTTCTGGCATCTCCTTTGCTCAATTGCGCCACATTAAGTGGCTGTTGGACTATGTTTAGGCCACACAAACACACACACATATACATACACATACACACACTCAGGCACAACAGCAGTGTTCGTAGCACACTTTTGGGCTGTGGCAAGGGTTCAACGATTTTCAGTTAAAAAGCATTCGAGTGGATGAACAATATTTATTGGTTTTCATGCGCCTGTCCAAGTCTACATACATGGGCGATGGCCATGTGTGTGTGTGTGTAAGCGTGAGTGTGTGTGCCCACAGTCCGAGTTTCCGGCTTGCTAGTGCCAATCAACACACATATGTACATATAAATATCCTCATCCATACATGCCAGCTCAAAAAAAAAATAAAATAAAAATATTATGTGAAAAACAGGTCAACATTTTTTCAACGAATTCTTGTGTATAAAGTGTTCAAATCAATTGCGAATATTTAAAAGCACAAACACCAAATCATTTATTTGACAACATATAAATGAACTTAGTCGTAAAATTAATGCGATCTCAAATTAAAGATAAGATTTGATTATTTTAAAGCTTCATTAACGAGTTATTTATCGTTTTTTTTTTATCGGATTTCGTTAATTACATTATTTAACGACATTTTTATTGTTCATACATAAAATGTTAATACATTTAGCATTCGGTTAAGTAAACATAATCTTTTTAAATAGATTATTAATATAAATATACATAAATCACAGAGATGAACGACATTACCTATAGCCTTAATATTACTAAATAATGTTATTATTAAAAGCTAAGATTGTGGGCCTTAACTAATATGTAACCTTAACATTTCTGAAAATGACTGGGCTTTTATGGAATCTTTCCAAGAATAAACACCACATTCATGGCCTGGGATCTTAAAATCTACCAAGGACTACAATATCAATTCTTTGTAAATAAAGTGACTCAAAAGCAGAGAGCAGAGTGATCTCGATGAGCAGTGAAATTGCTTTTGTGTGTGGTGCCACTAAATTTGATGGCTTATTCCCGCTGATTATGGCGTTGAATGCGATTGGGTGTGGGATTGGGAGGGACAGGTAACTGCTGGCGATCCCGTCGAATGCCCGTAAACATATTTGAGTCCATCGGCGAGGTAATTTCAATGATTTCATGTGGACGGTGTCGATTTTGCTTTCCTTTCGTTTGCCATTTGCTCAATGCAATGTCGGCTTTGTGGCTGCGTTTTTTGTGGCAATTTCACGTAACGGCCTATTCAAGGCACACTCTGTGAGTGTGTGTGTGTGTGTGTGTGTATGTGGACACGAGTCAGGGCTAAAAGGGTGTTGTTTTTGTCGCTGACAACGGATTGACGGTAGCAGCACTATATAAAAACTCCGCCCTGCCACCCATCCACAAACGCATACATAAAATGTGGGCTAAAAGAAAAAAATAAAAATAACAGCACATATATAAAGTTCAATCGAGTCAGTCAACAATTGGCACACACACACACAGAGACCGAAACACACACAAAAAGTGTCTGGCTGTTGTCTTTTTTATTTCGGTAGAGCCAAAGTCAATTGGGTGGCTCTCTTTCGGCATTTGCGCATATGTATCTGATTGAGAGTTGTGCGTGTGTGTGTGTTGGGCATTGGCCTGTTGCGGGTGTTTGCCAGCTGCCGTAGGTGGAGGTTAAGTTTTTGGTCGGCTTAGTGCTTAAATACATTTGATTGTAATTCGCTTTTAAATTCGATTCGTTGCGATTTGTTGTTGGATCTAATGGTGCGACATCTGGCTCCTCGGGCCTTCGAAGCTTCCGTGCTGCGGATTTGGGTTACAGTTCGAGTCGAGGCTGCGGACTTACGTGATTAATGCGGGTCACACAAATGCAGACAGTATCCAAATATAAACAAGCCAATACACACACACACACAAGTACACATGTGTGTCTTGTCTGTATTTATTTCAACTAGTTTTCTGCCTATGGGCTTTACTTATATGCTGACTTGGTCAGCTGGGGACACCCAACTCATCGCCATCGTGTATCTTAAAAGCAATACTTTACAAGCTCCGCATATTAGCAATGGGCCCTTTAAATGCCAAATAAACCTGAGAAGCTATAGGCTTAAAAGCTATCCCCTAACAAAACAGGTCCTCTGCTATGATACCTTCACTCAGGTGCCTAATGCCCGTCGGATCCTTGCGAGCATGCTTATTTATTTCGTTGTGGTAATAGCGGTTCTTCTTCTTCTTCTTCTTTTGCTACTTACGGTAGTCAATGTTAAATAGTCGCGAATTAGCCAGCAACAATTGGTCTTGATATACAACAAGTTTGTGCAAGCACAAATTGAAAATGAATATATGTATATACATACATATGTATAAGTCCGACATTTGATTGAATAAGCCTGAGGAAATGCACATCATTAAAATTTAACTAAATGTTTTAAACACTTTACCGTTAAAATGTCAACATATTTTAAATAACATATTTAACTTTAAACCATTATTGAATCGTAGACTGAACAACCGACAACTATTTGTGGCCTGTAGCTATAAAGTTAACAACGTTGTATGGGCTATTGCAATTGCCTCTTTGATTACATCTACCTCTCTCACTCTCGCTCTCTATTGCCATCTTGCTTGCGCTGACTATATAACACCAAAAAGTTACGATTTGTTTAATTTGTTGTTATACTTGTTGTTGTTGTGGTTATTGGCGTTGTTGATGTTTTTGTTGTTATTGTTGTTTGTAGTTGCTTTATTTGGCAACAAAGTTTCACGGCATGTCGCACTCAGCTCCCAGCTCCCAGCCCCCTCTTTCTTTGGTGCACAAATCATTTTCAAATACAACACTTTGGCAAGTTTGCTGCAATAAAGTTGTTGCTGCCACACCTTCGTGCCCCTTTGCACCTGTTCCTTTTGCTCGCACGCAACTGTTGAACTGGTTCCATGTAGCAGGTAATTCGTGTTTTAAATTGTAAAGCGTAAATTTAATGGAACGTTCCTGCTCCCCTTGATATTCTTTTATTTTTATTTAACTTGTTGTCGTCGTATTGGTCGGCTTCACATGTGCGGCCTTTAAAAAGCACATGATTTTTGGGACAGCGAGTTGTGGAATTGAACCAACTGTAGAGGAAGTAGAGTAGGTTTAAGTCCTGTTATTATATATATAAAGTGTTAAGTGTTTGGGTTAGCTTAGGAAGAGACACCAACTCAACCGGTGTTATTTTAATTGCGAACAGCAAATCGCGCAGTCAAGTACACCCGACTGCCACAATGAAACTTGCTTGGGTTGTGTCTCAATTTGAAACGCACTTAAAGTTATTTCCGAAAGCTGAGCATTTCATGAGTCTTAACAGAAATTCATTCTCTCTCGCTCTTTCGCCTTTTCGCCCCAACCTCTCACTCACTCCAGCGCTATCTACCGCATAAGCAGACATATTAAAATTCGCTTTGGTGGCTTCGGCTTCGCTACTGAATGTATCTGTACCTGCGATTGCGGCTTGGGCTCCACGCACCAAGCACTGTGCACCATGCCTCGCATTCCCAATATTCGGTTGACGTCTTTCTGCCACAAATTAATTTGCGGCTTATCGAAGCCATAAAAATTTCTAATCCACTTTGCGTATATAATCATGAGCGTCAATTTAATGGCAGTCTGCGTCTCTGAAAGTGTATGTGTGTGAGTGTGTGTGCGCGCGTGTGTGTGAGTGTGTGTATGTGTGGCATATTGACTTGTTTACGTGTCTTGCGGCAACACGCTGCGCTGTTGCTGCAGAAACTTTGCGATTTTCAAAGTCAAAAAGATAACTTTTCATACCATTCGCTATTCGGTACAATGTGGGGTTTATCGGTAAGTTTCTGTTGCGGCCGCGCTCAGCGCAATTGAAAGTGAAGAGCTACTGCAAAGTCGTAACTATAGATAGTTCTCAATATTCTTGGCAAAGAAGTGAATTGCAAGTACTGAGATTGTCGAAAGCTGCCAGCTCTGTCAGCTGTTAACACTACTTGCTCTTCACTATATATGTTTGTGCTTAGCCTGGCAGACGTCTTATTTTAGCTTGTACCTCTTACAGGGTATTTAAGCTGCATCTACTTACACTGTGTAGTTTTTTGTGTTTTTAGCTTGGTTAAGCGCCGCCTGTTTGCGATAACAGGGCTAACAAAAACAGCACGTCAAATAGTCAAAGCCTCTAGACAATATAACATTTATTGTGCCCGTCGTACCCAGAAACAAGAAAAGCGTTGGCGGCAACCAGCAAACTTTGTTGCCAGTCCAAATTGCAACAAAGTTCGATGGCAAGCAACAACAGCAACAGTGACGACAATATGCGGCCCAGCAAAAATATTGCAGCTCTGCCCCTATTTTAGCCACATTTGTCAGAATCGCGCAGGCCTTAACAAAGGGCAAAAACTATTCAAGCAAGATCGACTGCTCAATGCGCTGTAGACTGTAGTAGTGAAAATCAGCATAAAACAGTCAAAAAGAGTTTTCCTAATTGTTGATTCAGTAATTTAAACGTGGGCCTAATATGAGGTCACGAGTTGACATTTACTTCATTAAACAAATCAATCAATATACTCTTTATCATAGCGTAAGCGAGAGTATACATAAGGGACTGACTCCCATCTTTTTTTCTCTTTCCGCTATATATCCTTTCACGCTCTTTTTCTGCTTTTCGTTGTGTGTGTCTTGGTAAATATAAGTTAGTTAGTATGTGTATGCGTACGTCAAATGCAGTGGTCATAAAGTTCTAACCTGAATCCAATCACTAGCCGCGCAACTGCGGCATAAACTGATGCTGTTTGCAAAATGAATGTGGCAAGAAAGCAAATACAAAGCTCTGCTCAGCCTGTCAAGCTGAGCGTCTTACAAGACATCTTGATAAGACCGCCGATAAAACAAGCCAAAGGCATGGACAAGTTTTTGCTCAGTTGGCTTGAAGTTTGTATTGGTTGCAAGAGGAGATCAACTTGCATCTTAAATATATTTATAGACTGACTCATTTGAACACTATTCTTTATGCATTTGACTTCATCCTAAGACAATTCTGTAAAAATGTCATCCGCTATATCTTAATTTATATAATATAATCCTTAAGCTGACATATGCCTTAATAATATATTCGATGCATGGTCTCCGAATGCTTAGAAAGTAAATTTACTTTTGTTAAAAAAAGAGCCGCAAAAAGTATGCTACATTTTGTGTTTAAAGGAATTCTTTGTTTAAAGAAGTTGCCAGCCTTAAACTGTTTTATTCGGCAGGTTTTAGCCTCAGAAAGTGTCAATGCCACAAATTACATAAAGCACATACAAACACACGCTCGGTTTATTTTTGACTATTTTCCGGAGAAGTCCGAGCTTGCGTTTATATATTTTGCGAGAAAAGAAAATGGAAAATTTTGTTGCTTGTGCACATGAAATGAAATGCAAATTTGTGGCAGTGGGTAATTAAATTCAACAAAAATTAGATGCACACACCACACAAAATCACACACACACACACACACACTCAAATGAATGCGTGCAAAAACCACAGTCATATGGCACAGTATATATATCGAGCGAAGACATTGGAAAAAGATTTGCATTTTAGCCAAAAAGTTTTTAAGGCAAAAACATATGTATGCACATAGGCACGTGTGTGTGTATGTGCATGAAGATGTTGATGTCCTAACAAAGTTTACAGTTTGCCAGTGGCAGGCGCAAAAACAAAAGCAAAAACCGAATAAATTCCTTAAAAGTTGCTGTTCGTGCCGTACTTTTTTATTAGTAGGCGTAGTTTAAACTTTGTGCCGTTTGTTGTTGATTTTATTTGACCAAAATTAATATGGCGTATACGCAATATAATAAAATTAAATTGCTTTCAACTGAACTCAGTCCAGTGGCACACCAGGCATGGCCATAAAATGTCGAGCCAATTATTTTGGGATTAAAGATTTCAAGTGGGCAGGCTTATATGCTCCGGCTTTGGCTTAGGTTTTTAAATATTTTATGCCCAGCGAAGGGCCAGCCGTGAATAGCACTTCGAAGTCATCATTAGCTCAACTAACACTGCCCCATCGAGTCCTTGCCACATGCCCCTTGTAGCACCTGCTCTCTACACATGACTAAGAAGTTTAATGCGTATCAATTGCAAACTTTCAAAAACTTGCACACTTCATTAGGCACACCATTTTGTAATATGCTAGGGGTATTCGAAATGAACAATTTTGCTGATAATTCATTTTTAGAATCTCTTTTTAATAACTTTGAAATTTATTGATTAAGCAAAACTTACATTCAATGTTGTTCAATGAAGAAGCTTATGAATATTAAATATATGTATTGAAGCTATTTAATATATATATATGTATGTATTTCATATGTATATATAAAAAGGTGCGAGCGTTTATTTCGCAACACAAGCATTTATTTCCTATGATTGAATTGACATATTGAAATTCAGGTATAATTACGTAAGTAATGAAAATAGCTAAAATGAATTTTGGGTCACCCTAATGTGTAGCTTTTATGACCCTGCAATTTGGATAATTCTCAGTCTCCTTCCAAACACACACATTTTATAGCGTTTTATCAAAGTGCAGTCGTCGTTTTTCATTTTTTTTCTTTTTTTAAGTAAGCAAAGTGAAAATTTCATTAATGGTGAACTTTGGCTGCGTTGGAGTACGAGTATCTGCTGGGCCGAAAAAAAGAAGGAAACTAGAACTTAGTTGATATTCCAATCGTGTTTGGCTTAACTTTAATAACTTTTCAACTTTTCTGCAGCTTGACTTTCTTTTGTCTACTCGGCTCGCGACATGCTTTGATTACTACTTACAATGTGTGAGTTCCGTTCGCGTCGTGATTCGCAGCCACTTGCCACGCCCACCGCCCCCTGCCCACCATCCCATCGGACAGCGTTTGATTGCCGTCAGTGACGTTGATGGCCACTGTTGACTTTGGCGCTGGGCATGATTTGTGTGCCCCAAAGAGCAAAAACTGGGCAAAACTTGGTGTTGTTTAAGCCAAGGCAACTGAATAAAAACAAGCTGAAACGATTTGGCACCACTTGCTCTAACACTGTTACAAATAACTGTGTGGCTTTGTATTTAATAAAGGAAGAGCGGGCAGTAATAAATATCTCTTATCAAATGCAAATACATTTTGTCAAATCTAACATTTAACTAATTAATTTTATGTTTTGGTTTTGGGCAACAGCATTTCTTGCAGTGCACCTAGATGCGCATTTCCTATGAGCAAGTTGGCCAAGTATTAAGCGATAATGAAGATAAATAACTCGAAAAGAAAAATACCTCAATTACAAACTTGAAGCGCACTACTTTTGTAATCAAATGAGCGATTATCCAACTTTCCATGGCCATGGGCCGCAGCAGCTGCCGCTCAACCCCAAAACTAAAAGTGACAGTTAAGTCATAAAATGTAAAATGGCCAGAGAAGCAGCGAGAAGCAGTGAGAAGCAGTGAGAAACAGCGATAAGCAGTTGGAAGCAGTGAGAAGCAGTCGCACTTAGTGGGTATATCAATTGTTAAAGCTACTACATACATATACACTCAATCTTTAGCTCATCATCAGCGCAGCATTTAAATGCAGGACGGCGAGAAAAACTACTGGCTTTTATCTGAGTTCATCTGAGTGGATGATGAAAAAGGCGAAGATAAATAGCAGTAAGCGGACACTTGAAATAACTTGAAGTTGAGCTGAGTTGAGGTATCTTCTGCTTAAATCTATCTATCTCGTCTTTTCAAAATAAATGCTTATTCTAGCTGTTATTCACTTCTGCAAAATTCTACAGTGACCCATGATTAATGTTGAATTAGGTTCGACACATTGGCAACAAAAAAAAAGCAAATTAAATAGATGAGCTAAGTATTTAAATTGCGACTTTAATAAAGAAACGACGGCTAAGGAAAGAGCAAATTAATTAAATATATAATTAAACAATAGTATCTGGCTTATAAGTTTAATAGTGTAATAAAAGAGTAAAAACCTTTAAAATTTGAGAGTCAAACAAGTACATTTGTAAGTTTTTCACACCACATATTTACGTATACGTAATCTTTATTTAGTTTGGCCGGGGTTTTCACTCGCGCTACAAGTAGTTGTTAGGCGGTCTTACTTAGCGTAATCTTAAGCTTGAGTGCCACTTTCAGCTAGTGTCATTAGAACCTTCTTGAACTTATTCGCCTACTTTCGGCTGGCATGGCTTCCCAGTTCTTTGGCATCATATCTCTTGGCCATACTTTCCAAGCACTTCAACGCGCACAACTTAGTCTAAGTTTCAGCCGCACAAGCTCGTTTTGAGCCGGATGAGTCGTTTCACAGCGCACAGCTCGCCCAGTTGCCTAATACAAGTTTCGGTTTTGGCTCATGCTTCTGGCTGTGTTTGTTTTTCTGTCTGGAGCTGGCCATTTGCTTGAAGTGTGTGTAGTTCGAAATACTTTGGTCGGGCTAGTTGCTGCTGCTGTTGCTGTTGGCAGCAACAGCAACAGCAACAATTGGGCGCAGCTGTCGAAGTCTGGTCGAAAGAAATCTATTACCGGTGTTTAACAACAACAATAAACTGTTCCGCAGCAGAGGCAAGGGGCTGCAAATGGCAGGCCATAAAAATGTTTGCAATTGGCAGCAAAAGGTACGAAAGGGGCAAACTCGCCGAAAACAGACGTGAAAACGGAAACAAATACAGAAACAGAAACATCGAACGAGAAGCAGAAAGCAGAAAGCAAAAAGAAAAACTCATGACTAGCAATGGTAAGTGTGAAAAAAGAAGGGACCCCATCGGATCCCGATAAGGTGTGGGTGTGCCAAGCTGAAAAGCAGGAACATATTTAAATAAATTCCAATTCACACACCCAAAAGCAAAGCCAATAAATAATGTTAGCTGCGAACCAAGTTAGCTTGCGGATGCAGCAACTCATCCCATCTTGTAGTCAGCAGCTGCCGCTGACAAACAGCCCGTTGACTCGGCGCAAGCATTGGTGTTTTCTTCGCTTACGGTTTCACCTTTGCCACCACCACATCCAGCTGGCACCTCCAACTGGCAGCATGTGGCAGGAACCACCGCTCCACCGCTCACCTGTCTATCTGCATTTGTATACATTTTTATTGCCAACAATTTTATTTTGATAGTTGCTGGAGGAAGCAGCCCGCAAAATTCAAACAAAATGGTGTTGCAAAACAAATGGCGTCTTTTACAGCAACTTTGAAGCAGACAGGTGCAGGGTAGAGGAAAGGCAGCTGCGCTGTTGCCACTCGTAAGTTGGCAAGGGCACGGGTCTGTTTGTTTGTTGGGTAGCTCTCTGTTTGTGTGTGTGTGTATGGGTGTGTGTGTGAATGTGTTTGAGTTGGAGAAAACATGCATGAAACTGCAAGAGCGCATTTTTACTCATAATTCGGTTATACGAGTGTGTGAACACCATATTTTATAGCTGCTCCCCTGCCACGATGTACGGCAGCATATTGAATTTCGTGCATAACGAATGCAATTTGTTTGATTGACTGTTTGATTGAATGAAATTGCAACAAACGGCATCACATGATGCGCACTTGCGTGCACCTTACACACTTCGTCCTCGTGCTAAGCCACGCTCAACGTGCCACCAATGCCTTTTACCATAATTTAAGTGCAACAATGTTAGCGCGTTGCACGCTATTTGATTAACAGCAAATCTAAATATATATAAATGGTTAATCAATATATTTACGACTGAACATTTCTTAGTTGTAATTTTAGAAATTTATGTTGCTAAGCTAAAATTACTTAGTAAAATTGTATATAGATTTTGTTTAGTTTGCAGCATCTGAAATTATCTACAAACATGCAAGTTTTCAATTAATTACCAATCATTCCGGGAAAATATATTTAATTTTCAATATAAATTTAAAGGCGTATTGTATTCGCCAAATGCATTTCCAGATGGTAGATATTTCGTCTTCAAATCAACTCGGTTTTGGCAATTTTGTTCCAAACTAGGATTATTAAAACAACTAGACTTGCAAACAAGACGCAACCCAGCAGCAAATTGCAAGTTGATTGATTCAGTTATCTTAGCCATGCACAAATTATGCGATAATTTGTCTAGAGCTTTGCGCAAGGCAACTGGCTCAGTGGCTGAGTGGGAAGTCATCCAGTTGAGCACACACATAGAAATTCTCGATTGGCAGAACGTTTTCGCCAACTTCGCCCAAATTCGAAGGCTGACAACATGAACATCTTGGCCATGAATATAAGCTGCAAGTACGCAGAGTTTAATAAGTGTATGTATAGTACATGTATAAATATATAATAAATGGTACTGCATAGTTGGTAATAACCGCACACAAGTTCATATATGCATATATATTTATATTTATATGCCAGTGTGCAATGTGCTTTGGGTTAACTCGGCAACACTAGAATAGATCGCATTTAGATTGCTTGCCTGGGTTAATGTGTTAGCCTGGGACGATGATGCTTAAATCGCATTTTGTATGCATTGCAATTTCATTAATTTAATGAATTACGTTTCGGGTAAGTTGTCAGCGCTGCTCGACAAAGCAATTGCAAATGCAGTCCCAGCCGTAGCGGCTTTGGCCTTTTCATTATGAGATTCCATTTAATTATAGCACGCATATGCCGCATGTGCCAAATGGAACAAGACACAAATGGACTGGGTCTCAGACTATGGCTTAATTGTTATTTTAAGTGACCAAAAGACAGAGATGCATCAATTCAATTCGAAGCCAAGGCAACGTGCATATAAGGCTTTAAGTGCAAGGATTATGTTTTAATCAGGGTCGCATGTGGACGGTACACGTTGAAAGTTGCTTTGAGTTTCAAAATACAATACAATTGCTAAGAATGTTATATAAGAAATTAATCGAAGTAAACTTCTGTTTTAAAATGAATGACGCTTAATGGCATTTTTTATATTTAGTCAGCATTAATTCTCATGTCAGGGCGATTTCGATGACAATATCGACACATGTCATATATAAATAGTGAAGCTTACCTTTCAAATATCAGAAAATTAAGCATTATTAAAAGAATTTGAAATGCCCTTCTAATATACTTTCACAATACATATTTTGTCGGGTGTTGTTTAGTCAGGCGAACATTAAATTTCAAATTGGATTCCACAACCATGTATTTTCTCAATAAATATAGAAATTTATGCCCGTTTGTATTTATCACGTGAGCTCAAAGCGAAGCAGAGCTTCCGAGCTCGCAAACACGGTGAAGACGCCTGAAGGCAGTTATTTTGAGAGTAGTATTAATTATATTTATTATGGCTGTCAAATGCTATTTGAACTTTGAACTAAACAATGAAATTGAAGAACCTAAAGTTAACTGAACTTTCAGTTTAAAGTGAGTTTTGAAAGTCATTCAACAATTAAAGACCAAAGGAAGTAATTAATGAGGATGTTACTTAATAGGAGTCTTACATTGGATCGTAAGATAGAGCTTGTGAAAAACGTTCTAGTTTGACCCAATATGTTTTGTATAGAATTATTAATATTTCAGAGCTTCATTTATTTGGTCATATACATACATACATGTATATATTTAACTTAGCACACTTATCTCGTTTCCAAAGGGAACAATAAACAGATAACAAACTTAACAAGATTTATCAAGATAAGCTTTACCCAGATGCTTACTTCATTTTAGAGACTTGACTTTATGTTTTATGCAGTTCATGCTGCAATGTTTACGAATGCGCTTAGACTCTTTTGACAAACACTCGCAAAGTGGCCACACATTGAGGTCGCTGTGGCCTCAAACTGACCTACCCCGACCCATATATCCCTTTTCCCGTTAAACTCATGATATTTCGGCTGCGGTTGTGGCAAACAGATTGCAATCTGCCAACTGCCACGCTTTTTGCCCCAGGCCCCCGTTGCCACCACCGCACTTAATTAGTCACAAGACAGAATCGAGTTAGGTTGGGTTTTGAGGTCCTCATCGAAATGCTTTGGCCCGGTTATTACCCGCCAACCTGGGCAGCCTTTTGATTAGTTTGATTAGCTGCATACTTGTAACTGATGGATTCCGTTTGCGGAACAGACAAGCAATTGCGGCTTACAAAGTGTCCTAGGCACGTCATGCCACTAACAAACCATAAATGCATATTTCCCCACAGATACTTGCAGTCAAACATTGACATTAAGAATGATTGTTAATTAAGTAATTAAGTGAACCCTTGAGTTAGTCTAGTTTCGGTCTGACGATATTCTACAGCCAGCTATGAAAGGGTTGTCAGCATTGAACACTTTATTTTGAATCGAATATGGATATCCTTTGATAGTGCGTAACAGAATTATGACAGCCTTTATCAGAGTATAGCATATAGGATGCGTGCGAGTAAAGCACTTAGTTCTAGCAAATATGATTTAAAAGTATGGAAATTGCTGTTGTTGTTGTGGCTGCTGCAAACTGTATGAGCTTGACAAATTTATTATGCCGCTTGCGGGCGGACAAACATCAAAAAACTTGCAACCAAACAAACATGCAGCGTGTGAAGAGCGGCCCGTGTTGCATCTGGATATAATCGAGCAGGAGCGACGACGGTGGATGGAGACTTGACATACATATAGGGATAGTAAATATGGTGTGCGATGTATGTTTAACTAACGCTTCTGTTTGTCACTGTCAGGTTTATTAAAAAGGTACAAAATGCGAGACGGTGTGTGTGTTGTTGTTTTTGTTGTGGTTGTTTGTTTGTAAATATAATTTGCGTTTTCTACCTGTCCATTTAATGTATTCATATGCATATAAACAAATATAAATTACACAGACAGTCGCACACGTTTTTGCGCTTTATGCAAATCTGCGAACTGTGAAAAAAAAGCAATTAGCCGCAGTTTTTACAGCTACCATAATACACAGCTGTGTGTGTGTACGTATGTGGATATAAGTGTGTACATGATTTCGCAGGTTAAAATGTCATATAGCTGCAAAAACAATCGCATACATCAAGTGTTTGTTTGTTTCCTTTGCCGAGCGACAGAGCCTGGGAAGCCTGCCTACATGGGCAGATTATCACGACTGCTCGACTAGGGGACACCCTAAAGCAAGCTGCGAGCTGACGAATGGAAACATGTATGCATAAGATATGGTTTTTGATAGATAAGGAAGACGTTCAAAGAATTAAGTTAACCAAATACCAATTCATTGATCCGGGTTATATTATATTAGTTAATCCCTTACTGCAGCTCGTCACAAACATATGCTCAAAATTACTTGAGCCTTGCCCAACATATTTTAATGGGTACAGGACGTACGTGGAGTGGGATTGGAATCCAAAAAAAGTGGCAGTTGCCTGCATGTTGTATAAATGTTTCAATTTGCGTATTTACGATTTTACTTTGGGCAGTTGCAACCGCAAATTCCCATTTGCCGGCAGCCCTTTGCAACCGATTGATCACAGAATGAATGTCATAAATTTATCGAATCCTATATCGAATCCGTCCGCCCATCATGCTACTAACTCTTCGATACCCTTACGCACAGCCGGTTCAGGAAATCTGTTCCCCTGGACAGTTGAACTAATTATGAGTAAGTCTGATTTTCGGCTTCTTAAATGGATATGCATTTAGATCCTTGCGGTCGGGTCTGGCCAACTGAGTTATGTTCGATTAAAGTTTAATGTCTTCGTTGGTTTTATGAAAGAAATCGAGCTTTCGAGTTAAGGGGATGAATGATATCAGGGATTGGTCTTCTTCACTTGTCCCCCATTTCGTATAGTTGACTATTTTTTGCATTGCTATTTATTTATATTTATTGATTTGAGAAAAAAATTACCACATATGTCAGATTCCTTCATCTGCCATTTGTATGTATTCAGCAACAAGTAGAAATGGAATTTTTCCCTTGCATAATACTTTGAAAAATATGTATAAATATGCTCAAATTGGCAACGGGTACAGTGCATGAAAGCAAAAACATTTCCGCTGCACAAGTGCCGTTAAACTATGCAAAATAGTTTTAATTTTTTTTGATTGGGAACGGCATCACGTATACGCCGCGTTGCATGGCGCGGCATTTCGTGCTGCACTTTTGACGTCGAGTCCAATGTCCAAAGTCCGACGTCCGACACTTTGGCGCCCGCCATCTGCCAGCGTCACGCGATCAAAAAATGTTTTGTTAACAGCTAACAGCAATGCTGGCCAGGAGCTGGGGGCCATCCTGGAGTACACTTTCATATGCGTGCCTGGTGCAACCGTCACGGTCTGGGTCGGGGTCTGGGTCGGGGACTATGTCGGGGTCTGGGCTTCAGCTGGATTTTGTTGCGAGCTGACTCGCTGATTTATGCCGCTCATTAAGTGTTAGTTGTATGGGCTATACGGGTGTACTGGCGTGCAGGCGTTCGGGTGCATGGCTAGAAGCCTCAGGGTTATAATAAGCTTAGCCTTAGCGTGCAAGGTGAATTAAGGAACACGATACGGGCACAACAAATTGGCCTGGTAAAGGCCAACGTCGCGGCGTTTATTATGCGTCTGGGTCAAGGCTGTCAGACAGCCAGCTTAAGGTTTTCATGGCTCTTGGCTCATTGCTGGGCTTGGTGGTGCCTGTTCTTGGGGCACTAAGTCTAAGTCTGACTAATGTCAGCTGCTGTTTGGCTCTAATCACCGCACCTCATCGCGTATGCGTAATATGCAAATAAGTGCTAGCTTATTGCTGATGGCTAAAAGCTAATGGCTAATAGCTAATGGGTAATGGCAGGCGACTGTCAACGGCTGCAGCTGGCAGCTGCCATGTGGCGCCAACTTCACTTAAATTGCACTCGAGTGCAAGCCAAACAAACGAGGCAGCTACCAAGCACCAAGCTACCAAGTAACCAAGCGCCATGTACTAAATGCATTCCCCTTCCTTCTCCCTTTGCGGCCTGGAGGAACTGAGCCAAAAAGTTGCTGTAATTAAAACATTGGCTCCGTGCAGCCGCGTCGACCGCAACAATCATCACTTTATCGAAGCTGCAGCCCTTACATACAACAAACAACCGCAATTATTGATCTTTTGGATGGCTTAGCAAATATTTATACAAAGCCTTTAACATTTCTTGGCTATCCAAAGCTGACTTTATCTCTGTCTGTCTCTCTCTATCTCTCTTGGTTGTTTTCACACACTCGAAGGTTGTGCGATTGTTGCCAAATAAGATATTTTAAACTGTTGCAGGTTTATTCAATTTAAACTCAATCTTGAATCAATGCTTGAAATTCACCATTATTATAATTTAAAATGATCAGGTATATGAGTTAAAATAAAATATATTTCATTTGTTTTTTTATGTTAACATTTGTACGAAGTGTGAATATGAAATAGAGAATTCATACCCAGAACGAAGAATTTCCCATACATGTAAAAGTTTTCTGTTAATATCCCTCCCGTGTCGACTAGATAGATTGTAAATAAATAAAATAAAATATTTAAGCGATCCAAGTTGGCCCAAATGGTTGTGATTGACAGTTCTAGAGCAACTTGAATAATCCACTTTTATAACGAATTGAACACTGCTACAAGTTGGAGCTATTGCATTAGAGAATATTTTCAAGAATATTTTATACATTAACAAAAAAATAGTATAAGAAGTAAATTGGCGAAAATGATACATTTGCCCTTTCCTAACAATGAGGATGAGACGAAAAGCCGGATCAACGATGTACGCAATACTCTCATTCTATTTGGCGTTATGGTCATCATCATACGTTTCAGTGAGTCGGGGGTAGTTGGGGGAGTCTCGATGGAGGGCAGGACTCCGACGAATGGCTAAATATAGTAATTAACTTTTCCTTGTGCTTTTGTGCCTAACTGCTCTGTAGTGCCGCCCGTGCTGCGTCTAATGAATTTTCATTAAGTGCCGTCCAACGTCCAGCTTCAAAGAATCCTTATCAAAATTGTTGTGCCCCAAGGACCAACCAAGTGTGCTGCTTATCACTGCCTGCTTAGCGCTGTTAATCATTAACAGATCTATTATCGATGCATTTAACGACCGTTAAGCGTTATCAGCGAGTCTTCAGCTGAGTAAGCAGACCCTAAGTTACTGATGAAGTTAGACATGAACACCATTTTGTCTTTTAACCAATGGCGAGAAGTGAAATTTAAAAGAGCCATGAAAATGTCCTAAGCTGTGAATGTGTTTCCAAAGCTCAACAAATTGCTATCGCATTGGGAAATTAACTCTCGTTTTTAAATTGTGTTTGTTCTATTTTTAAGAGTAAATTTCTTTCCGATCAATCTTAAATATAAATACGTATCCACACGCAAAAATCTCACTTTACTTGGGGTTAAGCTTTTGAATACTCAAATTTCGCGTGCTCGCAACGGTTCATCAAGCTGGGGGCAACAATGAGATGGCATCGCTCTAAGCAGCAGTTAATTTTTCGCACTTAGTCGATGACGCTGCGCTGGGCGCCATAATGCGTTTTAAAACTTGGCTTAAAGTATGTCGCCTGTTTACACACTCAAATGGGGGCGCCGACTACGGCTGCTGCATTGTTACTTAGGATAACAAACATGTGTGCCTGTATCCATTCTGTTCATACTTCTGCGTCGCTTGATGTATGCGCGTTGCCTTCGCGTTGCCATCGTTGAGCGGTGCGGAGCGGTGCCCATTCACTTGTCTGTCATATAGCCGGGCCTATTAAGGCGTTAAAGCGCGCCAAAGTAGCGCCAACCGCAACAGCCAAAGCGAAAACAAAAACAACAACGCCAACAGCGGGAAGAACAAGAGCAACAACATTAACACTCGCGACACATTTGCGTTGGTCTATTTCTTTAGCTTTCAAGTTGAGTGCCTTACATTGTCAGCCCGCCCGTCACCGCCCTCTTTCATGGCCAGACCCATTTGACAGCACTCATAATCCAATATGAGTGCATATTAACTTTAATCAGTTGGCGCACGAGTAAGTAGGCAACCTGTGCATGAGTGTGTGTAAGTGTGTGTGAGTGCGTGTATGTGTGTAAAAACAGCAACAGACGCTCCACTTAGGCATTTTTAAATATGCGCTGCCTCGTGTCTCTACCCCCGTTGCACGCCAGTTGCTGCTAAATTTAAAGTAGCGTCAAGTCACAGCACACCATGAGACCGACCCCTACAACCACCCCCCCCCCCCCCCCCCCCACAACCACACCCACACCCACACCATTGTGTGCACAGTGAGTTGCGCGAAAACGCATAGAAACGGCGGCTTTCGATGGGTCTGGAAACACAGGAGAACTTCGCAGTTTATGTTGTCGTCGGGGACGTCTTGAATATTTCAATTTTATTTGGCCTACACGTGACAGGTGCGTGTGTGTGTGTGTGTATCCCGGGCAACTGTGCCTGCTCTGCTCAAGACTGACGTTTATACTCGTATTTGTCACTTGGGCATTTCATTTCATTTGACACTTTTAGCGTTAATTTTTTGTAGGCTTTCATTTCAGGATTTTATAACACATTTTGTACTCGTGCCGCTTTAACAGCTCCGTTGTGCCCAGCTCAGCGAAGGTTCTCAAATAGATTTTCATCCGATACTCATCGGCTTGTATATTGTATTACGCTTGTTTCGATCCGTAAGTGGTTTCAGAATCGTTTTAGAATTACATCTCAATATACATGATGTAAAACTCATTTTATCATACTCTGATTATTTACATCATTCTTGCCTACAGGTTGATTGGAATTCTAAGCAACTATGGTGTTCAGCCAATCAGTTGTATTTAAATTGTTATGACGTACTATGCCCCATGTAGTTAGCTATACCATAGACAATTTTCCCTTACAACGCATCAAGGCTGTTATAGACCTTGGTGTTTTTCTGGACTCTAAGCTAAGTTTCAAAAGCCGCATATCCACTATCGTTAACGAAGCTAAGGGGGTTGTAGGTTTTATTAAACGCTGGTCAAACGACCCTGGTTTAACGACCCTTTTACAACTAATCTTCTATACATATCTTTGGTACGTCCAATTCTGGAATACTACTCATGCATTTGGAGTCCGCAGGATAAAATTCATCAGGATCGGATAGAGTCCGTTCAAAAGCAATTTTTGCTTTTTGCCTCACATTGTTTAAACTGGGATACGAATCTTAGTTTACCATCGTACTCCAGTAGGCTTTCACTTCTGAATCTCCCGTCGCTAACAAGCCGTACATAAGTTAATTGTTGCCGACATAGATTCACATTTTCTTCTAGGTCGTCTAAACTTCTACTTTTACCAAGTAATCTTTTGTAGTTTACATTCTTTTAAGTATTTGAGTTGACACTCGTTAAGTCAATCGATGCAAATAAATAAATAAAATAAATACATTCAGGGTCATTGAGCACTTTACCGTAAAATAAAAAAGAAATAAATTATTAACTATATTTGGTTTTCCAAGCGCACAATGCGTATGCGTGATAATGTGAATGTTTGAATGCAAGTCGGCCTTAAAACATTTGTAGCGACAGCCTATTTCTGTGTTAAAATTCTCATCTAGTCGGCCACACTTAATATATACATAAATACACAAATATTTATACATATATATATTATGATAACCACTCAAAATGATTTATGAATTATGAACGTTTTCCTTTTATTGGAAATTAAGTTATTGGGGTAGGAAGAGAGGCGGGAGGTGGGGCGTCAATTAGCCCTCTTTTAATATAATAGCATTTCCGTCTTTACCTGCAACGCGTTCAGATGTCTGAGGAACAACTTTAAACCAAAATTATGCCAAGTTTTGTTTATGTTTTCAACAGATAATCAAAAGAAACGCCTTTGATATGGTTTAAAACTCTTGCACGGCCCAAAAAGCGGGCAATGTTTTCTGACTCGGCGCAAAATAAACAAAACAACAACAACAAGCAAACGCAACAGAAAAGCGTCGAAATGAAATTTAAGAACCCTGCAATATGAAAACACGAGAAAAAAAATTAAGTGTACTCTAGTCGAGTGTGTCCCACTGTGGGATACCCCGTACTCAACTCCATGGGACATGTATTTTTTCTGCGCCTCGCCTAATTGGAAATATATGCTATGTTTTTATTAATCGTACAGTGCTAAAATGTCTAGTCACCAAGAAAGTATTTAACATTCACGACTTTTTATCTATTTACATATTTAAACTTATCAAAAATCTACGGGACAAAATAACTTATTATCTTAGGTAAAACAGGGTATAAAATAATATTTAACTTGCGTAATATAGACGAAAAATTTTCATTTTCATTTCGGCTAAAATGTTTAATTACTCGACTTGGGTGCAATGTGTATCCACTTGCCAAGCCCCACTTTCTGCTACTCAGCATATTGTATCAACAAACAGAAAGACAAACAGTACGCATAAAATATGAGACATAACGAAAGGCAGACCAAACAGGAAAAACGCAAAGATTTGCAAATAGAACTACACAAAATAAAAAAATACAATTTTAACATAAAAAGGACTCATTGCGAGTTAGACTGTCGAAGAATTAATGCTCTTATTTGAATGTATTTTCAAGCAGAAATGGTAAAGTACTAATTAAATACGAATATTTTTCCTATAGCCATTTTTTTTTTTTTCATTATTAGGATTCCTATGAGTATTGAGTTTTGTGAGTATATTCAGCTGTTAAGTTTTCCTATTCTGGGCAGATCTCTTTTCCTATGGTGCAAATGAGTTAACGATTCGTGGTCGACAATTTGTGCCCCTTAAAAAGGGTATAAAATATATATATATATTATATATGTATATGTAAATAGAAAGTTAAACAAGGAATAAATATAAATTTGTGCAAGTTTTTCTTTAATGATTTGCTTTTGTGTTTGCATATCCGCACACACGCACACATGTTAGTGTATTCCTTCTTCTACTCCAGCTCGAGTCCCTGTTGGCTATTCGTGCTCACGTCCTGTTCAGCGTGCGCGCTGTACATGAAAGTAAGTCCCCTTTTTGTGCGTGTTGCGTGGCTGTGCCGTGTACTCCAGCCTCTTTTCTCACCTTACCTGGCCCGGATAGTTACCCTTTTGGCCGTGTCACGTGCCGGCAGCGCATGGTAAAATTCCAAAATCGCATCTATTCAATGTGCAACAGCAGAGCATTCAACATGTATTTAAATAGCTTTTAATGAGTGCTGAGCGTTTGCTTGGGCTTGGGCTGGACGTGGAGGTGGAGCTGGAGCTGGTTGGAACTGTTGCAAATAATCAGCGGCACATTTTCCATTTTTAATTACATTCTAAGCCAAGTCAACATTTGTTTGTCTGTCACTTCCGTTGAGGCCCCCGCACCTTTTGTCTGGTGTCTGTTGTCTGTTGTCTGTTTCGCGTCTGCGTCTCGAATTTGGTTTGTGTTTGTTCTTTGGTTTGGGCCAAGACAACGTCGTGGCAATTTTTACAATTGCCAAAAATAAGTACATGCTAATGTCACGTCCCACAGTAACGCCCACATTTTTATGTATTTGTTGTTTTCCTTTTCCTTTTTTCTTCTCTTCTGTTCTTTTTTTCTCTCTTTTTTTTACTAATTAACAAAGGATTTCCGTTTGCGCAACGTCGCTTTCATTTTCTTTCGATTTGCGACGCATTACAAAATGTCGCACAAAAAAGCGAAAAACAAAAAAATAATGTCAGATAATGTGGATTTTCACAGCCTAACAGAGGATGGGGCAACCTGCCTCACACAAATCGTAAATAGCACTGACAAATTGAGTTAGCGATTGCCCTAGAAAAAAAGCGAATATATTTAATATATATATATACACACACATATATATATATATATTATAAAAAAACAGGAGCAAAGCTTTTAAGGCTGTTAAGCTGATATCTCTGTGCCATCGTTTGCCATTTGCAGGGGTACAGCCCCATGTTTCCTGGCTTATTCCACATTTGGCCAACCTAAGCGAGGGCGTTTCAGTTATCAGTTGACAGTTGTTGTTACCTAGGCGCAACAGGCGTTCCGCAGCTACTGCAAGCTTACCTTAACGGGCACCAGAAACAGTTGAAAAAATTTATAGAAAATAAGTCTAACTCAACACATTTTAAAGCAAATCATTACATAGTTCGAATATACAAATCGATAATGTTAGAAAGTAAAGATAATAAAATAATAAACAATTTCAATAAATATAAGTTGTTGATGTTTTGTTTCACTAATTTGATTTTGCTAGCTGATTTCAAAATAATAAAGTCAACAGCAAAACTGCTGAAGCTGACGCTGTCTTCATTTTCTTTCATTTAGACTTTGGGTCCCTGCTGATGCTAGTCCTGTGACAAGTCACTTGTGTGTAGTCACATTTAAGGGAAATGAACTACAATTTTCTCATTTCCTTTTGTGACCCTGTGTTGGACCCACGCCTGGCAGCGCCCATGGCTTGCACGGCCTTCCCTGCATGCTAAATAAGTAAAAAACTTAAGTTCTCTGCTTTTAGCTTTTTACTTTTTGCAGCATTAAATATGCCCTTTTGTGCGGCACTTTCGCATTGCAATTGCTGGCGAATTATGCAAATGATGCGTAAAAGAGTATGCAACAGTTTTGGTAACTTGCTGCCACGCATATTTGGACCCATCGCCTTCTCTAAGAATGCTAGGGGGGCATTGTTACCGATAGCGGGTAAAGTGTGCCATGTTGTCGCTGCTGTCAACAGAGTCATTATTGTCATATTATTGCTACCTGAAGGCTGCGACCGCCTGGACAAAAGTTGCTACTTCAAGCCCGCCCCCTTCAATCCCTCCTCCTGCACAGCGCTTGCCGCTCTCTAGTGCGGTTGATAAAGTTAAGCTTATATAGTGCAAAGTTTCCTAAGTACCTCGAATGAGCGCAGCGCTGACACTGATGATAATGATGCTGATGATGAGCGAAGCATGCCGTTGCCTGCCGCACTTTGCACGTCACTCCCTAACACGGCCATACTTCGGTCTATTCGCTTCTACACCTGCCAACCTGTCACTCGCTCACCATAACCGCGACATATTCTGTCTGCAGTTATGTAGTTAGTTTGTTGACTATTACTGTTCCCCTACCACACACACACATACACTCACATACACACAGACAGGCTGCCACGCTGTGTAGGCCACAGCCACAGCCCCTTGTTACCTGCGCTAAGTAAGAAAAAGTTGTCATGCAAAAATGTTACCCAGTTACAGCAAAGCCTTCATCCTCCATTCTCCATGCTCCAACTTCAGCTGCAGCTCCATCTCCGGGTCCATTGTCTTAGCTCCGCCTAAAGGAGAAGACTGGGACAGCCACGCTAGGCCACACGTACGTAATTGTTCGCAAAAAGTTTGCGTTAAGAATATTATGAAAGAATGTGCCTGAAAGCCTGATGGGTTGGCCAAAACTTTATTGCACGGTGTGTAACTGTAGCCAAGTGCCAGGTTACCAAGTCTTTTATACGCAGCATACAAAGGCCGCAACGATTGCAATGAAAATGTCAACTAAAAGGAAAAGTAAAAAATTTCAAACTTTACCGAACTGCAAATTTAATAACACGACCGTTCGCAAGTATTATTCAATTTATGAAACTCGCACTGACATCAACAATTTTATAACCAAAGTGCAAAAGTGCTCAAAGGTCAACATACCAACGATATATATGGAAAAGTCTGCCTTTCCAATTACGTCCGACCGTCATTCAAAATCGCAGGTGAACCCAAACGCAAATCTGTCACTCAACTCAATGGCATACACGAAATGAATACTTGAATACATCGACTGCGATTACGATTGCGAGTTTTTGACTCGCTTAAGCACAAAGCGGTTGAAAAATTGTTAAAGAAGCAGCAATTTCCTTGATTGACGCCCATCAGCCGAATGGGTGGCTCAAAGAGTCCTGTTTCCTGGCGCAAAAGCGAGCGCGATTGCGTTGCAAAAAACATGTTAAGACAGCAACAGTTGGCGCAGCTGCACTTTCAGTTCTGTTGCAACACAGCTGGCTTAACTAGTTGCGAATCGCAACAGAATTGGAAGGAGGAGGAGGTGAAGAGGGAGTGGTGTTTGAATGTGGCCCAAACATTTCCGGATGCCATTTCGCATCTTTTTGTTCGACTTGTATACAACAAATATATATATATATACTGTTATATATATTATATATATATATATATATATATATATATATGGTATATATATAGTATGTTTGTGTTTGTCTAATGTATTTTGTTGTTGTTGTTGTTGTTTTGGCTTTGAGTGACTTTGCTGCTTTGTTTTCCTTTTGGTTCGTTGTGCTTTTGCTACATTTTTGTCTTAAATGATTGCCATAAAAAATAAGTGCACATTATTGTAACGCCGAGAGTCGCACACACGCAGTCGAGAGAAAGCCACTTTACAGTTATCCATACGCGTAGTGTTACAAATGATTTTCACAGCATTTTTGCTTTATGTGCTTTTTAGAGCAGCTACGTGGGGCGAGTCGCGAACAATATCAGAACTCTTAAGTGATTTACATGGCTTACTTTACGGAAATGCAATAAAAACCAACCAGCAATATTAACAACAACAACAAAAACACTGTGTGAACAGTCGAAAATATGCTCATGCTTATATTTGGGGCTTTCAAGTTCTCGACTTGCTTTTTATTTATCGTAATTTAATATTCATTCATTTTGGCTATTTTTAAACGTGCTCCATGTCGCTGCCACTTTTAACAAATTTTCCTTTTAGTCTATGCGCAAGCGGCGTGGGCGCGAAAAGGAGAAGCAGAAGCGCTCGGAACGAAAGGAAGCGTACGCGTCACGTATTTTTAGACCAGAAAAGCTAAAATATTTCCTGTTGCGGCTTTAAAAGGTTGCCCCAACCATTTGATTTGTGCGCGATTGCGGCCTAGCGGCTAGTTCTGAAAAGCTGGCTGCATTTTCCGCTTTTCACACGTGACCCATTCAAATGGGCAACCCCATTTGCTGACAGCAGCCCTCATTATGAGCTGTATTAGGGCTTCGCTGTTAGCCCTGCCATTCCCTTGTGGGTGTTATACTTAAGTGCCTTAATGCACCTGTTAAACTGTTCAGTAAATGCAAATTTATTTTCCACAACGACGTCAATTATGAAACTACTATTAATTGGCGTATTTAAAAAAAATACGTTATGTACAAATTCTATCATACTATACATTTTTAAGATTTCGCTCCCCTCGACAGTCATTGTTCTTCTTCTGTAAAGTTTACAACACTGAGAGAGATTAATTTGACTTGGAAAGTTTATCTGTAACTTAGTAAAGTATCACCTTCTCTCTTCTCCCAATTCATATTTGATGAGGTATTTTATCGAATCACATTTGACAATGGTCCATTCGATATTTTTTGTCAGTGGTTCCTGTTTCGACTTTTGTTTAATATTCTTCATAATTCTTCGAATTAACACAAATTAATTTTTTATGTGCGTCTTGAACTTTTATGCGCTTTTACATTGTTTATATTTAATATTAGCTTAAATTAACATTGACCAAACTTTATTCTTCGGTCTGCTTTTCGATCTAATGGCTTCTTGTAGACAATTAATGTGGTCTTAAGGGCCAGAGCTGATAATATTGAATGTGCTATCCCCAAAGCAATGCTCAACATTTTGTGAAAAGCATTACTATTTCCATTATCATTGGCAGGCTTTAAGCGCAGGTATGTATATCTGGTAATTATTTGCTTAGCCCAAAAGCCGTGGCAACCGTGGCAACAATGGCTGCTGAGCGTTGGCAGAGTCGATGCTACTTAAACTGCCTGTAGCCCGGTACGGTTTATATTTGGGTTTCTGATTTGACTTTGGGCCACAAATGCAACTCTGCAACTGGCCAGTCGTTGGCTTCAATTTGTGCTGTGTCAGGCTGCAGCTGCAGCTTCATCAACTGCTTATATTGGCTTAGCTTAGTCATTCGAAATTTAAAATACATTTGCAGCCGCAAATTCCGGCCTTTTGGCTTTGGTCAAAATTCGCTTTAAGGCCAGCCAATTGTGGCAATGATTTCTCAGAGTTGCGTGCACATTGGCTTGTTCGTTGGTCCGTTGTCCATCAGCTTGCAATGGCAGACGCGATTTCAGTTGGGGCTCGCATCGGTGTCTGCAGAGAAGAACAGTTATTAATTAAATCATGGTTGTTTACTCGAGCGCATTGCAGTTCTAGTTCATATTTAAATGAATTTATAATTGGGCTGCGCATCATTTGCGCTTGTGTTGTGGTCGGTAAATTAAATTTACAGCGCGAGCGCACGTGCCGTATGCGTAATATTTCGTATACGCTCCATTGTTTAACTACAATACGACAATTTCGAAAAAGGGACCACAATTTTGCCCGCAAATGTAATTGCAATTAAAAGAAACCTACACACACACACACACAGCTGGAGCAGGCGGCGCGGTAGCTTTGAGCGCATAATAAATGATAGCTTGTTGTTGAAATAAATCATTAAATTTAAATTGAATTGCATTAAAAGCGTCTCTTAAATGCAAATTTTCGATGGTGTTTGCTGTTTATGCCGAAAACATATTAAATATCAAAACAAAGCAGAACATAATCAAATGGAAAAAGGCAAACAAAACAATATTTGCATTATTTTGAACTCAGTTTGCGTAATGGCCAACGGCGAAGGCGAACCATTGATATGAGCCAATAAAACTGCCAAGCGCACACACATACACTCATCTGTGTATGTTTTTTTGTTGAGTGTGTTTGAGTGTGTTTTCTTTTAATGTACGCTACAAAGCCAAGAAACGTGCACACTTCTCCCACATTCACAAAAAACCAGCAACAAAGAAACGCAAATTCATATTCCCGCACACACACACACACACGCAGGCTTAAAAGTTATTAACAATAATACAAACGGAGCATTGAAACAATTTCGTATTTTTAGCATTGAAAACGCCAAGCAGCAAAGTTCAGCAGAGCAAATAAATTGATTTTAACCTGTGGCTGCCCTTAAAAACTAAGAGCTTATCTTTTAGAAGGTGTTTGAAACTAATCAACCATAACAATATAATAATATAATAATAAAATACTAAGCTTCCACTGCAAATACAGCGCTATTGGAGACGCCATTGTCGTTCCTAAATATAAATAATTCTAATAAGAATAATATTAATAATAATAATAAAAATAACAATAACCATAATAATAACAATAAAAAGTTTTTTTTCAGCCAGGGCACTGCAACAATTTCACATGCTCTGAATTAAAATAATTGCGAATAAAAACAATTTATTATAAAAGTAAAGTTTTAATACTCTTTCCATTTATTTATCGAACGATTCAAAATAGAATTAAGTGTTATATTTTCTAAAAGATACAATTGTCGAAATATAGGGCTTACTATATGGTCTGTATCAATGTGTTGAATCAATTTCAAAGTTACTATAGATATCTTTAGGGTGGAGAAATAAGTTTATATATAGATTAAATAAACTAGCGGCAAACACAATTTTTTTTATTTTATCGATGCATTTTAAAATAAGTGATTAATTTACAATGCCCTTCGCGAAGAGTATAATAAAACCAGAGTCTGTTGTTTTCCCTGCTGCTATCACTCTCTCTCCCTCTCTATCTCTCTCTCTCTCTCCCTTTCTCTCTCTATCTCTCTCTCTCTCGCTGGCTAAGGACCTTCAGTTTCCATTAAATCTAGCCGTGCTGCCCAACTTTCTGCTGCTGCTTCGCGTCGTCTACGTGTCCCCTGGCGGCTGGCTACGTGTGTGCATTAGTATTAGTATTGGTATTGGTATTAGTGTGCGCATGTGTATGTGGGTGTGCGCATATGTATGGGTGAGCCAGCAAGTGAGCCGCGTGCGATCACGAAGCGCATAAATGGCGTTTGACACGTGACAAAAATTTTGAATTTTAATATTTTTCCCGTTGTGTTTGTATATCTCTAGATGTGGTTCGTATCTGTGTTTGGGTGTGTGCGTGTGTGTGTGCACAGTTGTATGTTGGTTAAACTAAATTTCATTTGGTTTTTCCTACCGCTTTTGTTTCTTGCCAACATTTGCCATATATGTATATAAATATACATATAAATATATATATATATAAATATATATATATGTATATATATTCTCCTTCATATACATATGTGGAATAAAACTGGCCCTGGCATTTGGGTGCCGATTTGTGCGGAAAAGCGACTTCAAGCGCCGAAATGGCCAAAAAACGAAACTCACTTCGCAATTCACAGCGCGCTCGAAATTTGTTTGCCTTGGCTGTGCCGCCATTTTGTTGAAATTATGCGACATAATAACTGCCAAGACCAGTGGCCATATGGATGCGGATCCCGGCTCAAACAGAACCCGCTCTTTGACTGTGTCAACTGTTGGCTGCCTATTAAATATTACGGCAATGCAGAGCAAACAACATCAACAACAACAATAACAACAACAACAACAACTTGCTTCACCGGCACATTTGGCATTGGCGACGTGGCGACAAATAAAAGTTAAATGAAAATGAAACTATGCAAATAAATGCGAATATCGAACGAATAAAAGGCGCAAACAACAGCCGCGACAACAACAATCAGAACACAAGCAAGCATTTTAACGGCCGTAAGAAATGCAACAACCATAATTACGTTTTAATGCATAATGCTTTATTTTTGCATATTCGGTAAAAGAAATTGGCCATTTGCCAATTGATTCGCAAACTGGTGTCTGAAAATGATTAAATTAATTCCAAATCAATGTATCCTTTCCTTTCCTTTTCTTTGGTAGCATAATGCTTGATAGTGAAGCAAACTAAAATAAGACACATTAAATATTGCTTTGACACGAATGCCGGGAAAATTTATTTTTTTTTTTTTATATACAATATATTTTTATGTTTTACCAAATGTACGTTAAAAACGACACATATACAGGTTTCAACGTAATTCCAAACTCCAATTGCTAGGTATAAGTTCAACTCAACTCAGTCAGATTTGTTAAAAGTTGCCAAGTCTAGCTTTGTTCTTAGTTTCTCAAGTGGACCTCTTGCCGGCCTCCATTATCTCAGCCATGCTAAGAATCTTAAAGTCCTTATCGCCCTTATCTGATGCCTTCAATGGGGATCTTGATGGAGACCTCAATAGGCTGTCCTTGCCGTCTGCATGGTTGCCATCGTTGAAGAATCCTTCGTACAGAACGTAGTTGTTGGCCTGCGCAATAGTGCGCACAAGGCCATAATGTTTGGCCAGAAAAGCGGTCATCATAACCGAAGGTCGATCCACAGCACACTTGCATAAGTTCAGCCCAATGTCGGCCAGCATATTATCGAAGAGCCGCTTGCCCAGTCCGAGGCGCTGCTTGGTGCTATGCACATAGAAATCGAGCACGGCGGGCGTGCCGAAGCGACTGCGCAGCTGTCCGCGCTCATCAAACAGATAGAGATCCTTGGGGCCCATCTTGAGGAGTCCGGCGACAACGAGCTTGCTCTTGTCGCTGCTCTTAGAGGCCATCAGGTAGATGGTCTGTTTGCCGCACATTTGCCTGGTGCTGGTCACCGTTGTGTGCAGACCCTGTGCTGCGGCCGACAACAGGCCGATTTTGTCGATAATCCAGGCCATTTTCCTTCGGGCGTCGCCGCACTGCTCGGCAGAGCCATCGTAGCCAGTTGGCAGGATATCGCCTTGCACCTTGATTATCTCGCGATTGAACAGCGGCCTGATGTCAAAAGGACACTCCATGGCGGATCGAAAGGTAGAAACAACGAATCTAAACACAAGAAAATATGAACTTAAGGTTTAAAATTTAGTAACGACAGTAAATCGAAAATGAATTGTATTAGCTGTTTGTCGGCGCAAAATCAAAAGAATAATTTTTTTATAATAGCTTAAAATTTTTCATTAGACAAAGTTAAATTCCTTTCAGGCCGAAATCAAATCTGAATTAAACTATTTTATTTTTAGGATCTGACACAACAACCGTTTAAGACTACTAGATCACTGCTGGAGACAACTTTTCACAGCCCTGAAACAAAATCGACTGCCTTTTTTTTGATGCAGTTGATATTTGAACTAAAAATGTTTGTGAGTGTTCAGTATGAAATAAAAAATGCTTTCAACTCGAGCCATTGTCCTTGTTGCTGTTGTTGAATACATACTTATATACACGAACTTGCGAATATTATTAAGAGTATTACTTTCATTCCTAACTCGGACGCGTGCAAATGTGCGCAAATATAAAACGCTAATTGGCTGAATCAGATGAATAACACGGTGCTCGCACTGCTGACATCTTTGGAGACAGAGGAAAAACCGGCACAGGGAAGAGTGCTAATATGCTAGATAAATGTTCTAATTGCGTCTGTTTGCAGGCAGCTCAAAGGCTCAAAAAAGCCCGTTTTCCCAACATGTGTGCAACTTTAATGTAAATGTTAAACAAAGTGCAATTGCTTTTGCGAAATATATAACTCAATTATATGGAATTCGACCGAGTTGGGAGCTTACGCAAGGAAATTGTTCTTATTTGCCCAGCCCTTGAGACAAAAAAGTCTACGGACTAACGCTATAAATGAGGAAGCTTTATTAAATGGGTCGAGTCAGATATGCTGACCCCTGCCCCAAGCCGCGCCCCATCCCGTCCCGTCCCGCCCCAGGCCCTCCACTTGTGACAGTCAGTGTCTTCTCGCTGGCATCAATTTTCAATTACTTAATGTGTGTGCCGACTGCCAAGTGCCACGTTCAGCGGCACGGCTTAACCAAAGACTGCAACCGGCAAGAAAGTAAGAGCTGAGGTTGCTCAACCGGGAACCACCCTGTACCCAGTCTAAATAAGCTGCAAAAATGTACCAAGAATGAGACGGGGCAAGTTTGAAAACAAAATTCGGTTCATAAATGAAGGCCTGTGGCAAGTCATTGGTAGTAAGCTTTACTAATGGCTCTCAGAATCGCATGAGAAAGCGACAATTAAGAGAGAAAAAGAATCAAAGTGTAAGAAAATAAGAAAATAATTAGGAGTAAGAAAATAACAATAAAAACTAAACAGCGAAATAAACTGAAATATAAACATAATGATAAAGACATGAACATGTTTTTTAATTGTTATTCAGTAGGAAGAAAAATAAAAGAAATATTTTCGTAACACACTTCATTTACATTTTAAATAAGAACAGGGTATGAAAATAAAATGTCGAAGTTGTTGAAAAAAATCTCGCGAAACAAAGCAAAATTGAAAAGCAGGCCGAACCGAATGAAAGAAAATCAAATAGAATTACTTAGCACACATTATTAAAAAGTAAATACGTTTTGCGAAAGGCAGCCAGAGGCACCACAGCAAATTACGAGCACTTGCACCACAGATGAGAACGCCGCCTTCACTGAGGGGGGTGGGGGGCATATTTAAACGGAAGAGTTCGGTGGCGCGGGCGGCAGTCGGCACGTCGGGTATGGAACAAAGCAATAAATTGCCACTAAATCTAATTTGTGGCAGTGGTAGCAGCCACAAAAAAAAAACGACCAAAAAGAAGCCGTTATCAACAGTAAACATGATACGACAGGGGACACAGGGAGAGCCAGGGGAAACGATGCGGGGGGCGAGGGGAGGGGACCCCGACAAGTTGATTGCATTAAAAACAACCGAAAACGTGCCGTGAAATCATGTCATGAGCACTGCAGTTGGGTGCGCCGCTCTGGATGGCCAACTGATGAGCACTTAGTGCGCACACTTTGCCGACTTCCGGCGGAAGTGAGCTCAAAAAGTTGCCGCCGCCGCAAACTTTTCGCACAGCCATTGCCGCAAACTTTCAACGATATTCCGCCGGGTTTCAGTCAGACTTGCACTTTGATCGCGGTTTAAAATACGCCCCCCCCCCTCCGATTGGCCCTTCCACCTACAAGTTGTAAGTTGGCACCATGCGGCATATGTTCTGGGACTTTATTTACCGTTTGCTGCGAGTGGCAAATAATTAAAATGTTTGTGGCAATTAGCAAGCAATTACATGAAGTAAAATGTCGAGCAGCGTCTTTCCCTCTCGCTCTCGCTCACTGAGTCGCATTCGTAGCTGACCCAGGCTCGGAATGCATAGAGTATCAAGTGCATTCACTATTATTATTCCACGTAACTCTAACATGGGCAGGATAAGCGAACGTGGGATTAAGGAGTAGAAGGTGGAGCAGCTGCTAAATAATTGTTGCCCTTGTTGTTGTAACAACAACAATTTACGTTACATTTTTATGCATTTTTAATGCAATGAACGTGGCACAGAGCCGCCGGCTGGTGGGACGCGGGGGGTTTGTGGGGGGACAATTTAAAGCATTTTATTGTAATAAATATTTAAATGACGGCGGACTGGGGCCCACGGCTTATAGAGCTTGGGGCACTTTACACGTCTGTCGCCGTTACTTTGCCTGAATCAGCGATAAGCGCGCGCCAAATTGACAACCCCGAAAATGCTGCAAACGTCAACAGCTTGGCGAGGAGCTGGCGTTGGCGTTGGCGCTGGCGGTTCCGCCGGGAGCGGTTCTGTCGACCAAAATACATGCCAGCAAATCAACAATAACGGGCCAAATAGAAGGCGGCACGAAATAAAAACAAGGCAAAACAAAACCCAAGATCTAGAACAAGAACAAGATGAAAGCAGCAACAAGAATAAGCGTAAAAATGTTAGAGTTTCTCTGGCAGTTGAAATAAGGGTTAGACACCCAATTCAATGCGATAAGACAATCTGTGGGGCTTAGCTTATTTGTTGCATGCGGTGTCTGTGTGTGTGAGTGCGAGTGCCTTTTATGTAACTGTTTTATTTTGCATGGGCCTTGGTGACTTCTTGCCGCCTAGGGTTTACTGTCACAAATTCCACATTCCCAGCCCTCGTTGAACTTCATCCAGATTCTTGTCCTTGGCCTCGGGTTCCGGCTCAGATTCAGCTCTCGATATGGTTTCGGACTTGAACTTGAGTAAGGTTCTGCTTAAAAGCAAATTCACGTTTAATTTTATTCACAGCGAGCGCCTTTTATGCCCATCCCAAGAATTTTTTACAAAACAAGGAAGAACAAAGAAGAAATCGCTGCTAAAACTTACTTAAAGTGTAATAAGGCACAGTTTGTATGTATCTTTATTATTTACTTTATGTCCTATCAGTTTAAGTACATTCATTGTTTTTCGGCTTTAACCTTTTTTTTAAAAACATTTACACAAAATATTTGATGAGTACCTTTGGGTAAATGATTGTATCTATACATACATATCAGATACCACGGATTCGTTCAATCATTGGTGAAGCTCGAACTTAGCTTTACTGTTGCGCTGGTCTGAATATATCTAAGCTAGGACATAAAATCTCAGCACCAGAAATGGCAACCATTTGCCAGCCACAAAGTCGATGATAGAAATACACTGCCCAGCTGGAAATTATTTACTTAAATATTTATATTTAAGTGAAATATATATCTTTATTTGTTAAAGACTTAATATAACAGGCCCATTTTCACTAAGAATGTCTTACTTCTATGAAATATATATTAATGGGATTCAGACAAATTCAGTATGCGTAGCTTTAAAGCTGACCCTCAACTCGCGTTATATTTTGTGACCAAGTCATAAGGCTCCCATAATGGCTAGGGAATAAAAAGCTAATGCATTTGAAATGCCTTCAAGCATGACGCAGCTTCACTTTATCCTGCAGTCGCTCAGCTAGCGATGTCCTCGCCCGGGCGTGATTTGGCGCATATTTCGATTTGAAAAGAAAAAATAAAAAGTGAATGGGAATGGGAATGGGAATGGGAATGGAGGTAAAGGGGAATGGAGGGCTGTGTTGGACGGGGCAAATGCGTTCCAAATGTAATGTTGAATCGTTGCGACACGCTGGCAGTAGAGGTGTCAGCTTCGTCCTGTGGTTCTGCGGTCCTGTGGCCATTCGGCCTGTAGAAATGCTGATGGGATAACAACTGGCGCCGACAAGGATATTAAAATTAATAAATAATAGTTGGCACAGCTGCAGCTCACGGGCGACAAGATGCGACTACAAGTTACTCGTAGCTGTCACACCAAATAAAAGTAACAACGCCAACGACAACATGACAACGACAAGTTTTGGTTTTGTCCAACCTCTCGCCGACCCAGCCCTAGTCACATTTAAGTGCAAAACATGCGGTTGACTCCGCCTCGACTCGCCTCGCCTCGACTCGCTTCGTATGCATTGCAATTGGTTGGCCCCAAAATATATTTTGACTGCGGTTCGGACGACTTATGGTTTGCGACTTATGCTGTGTAGTCAGGGTCTTGTTATAGCTATGGATCAAAAATATAGCGAACAAATCTAATTGGGTTTTAATAAAACTATACTCTATAAGCTGAAACGAATATCCAAAAGCAATGCATTCAAATTTGTTTATGACAATCGATATTATATGTTTTTTATTTAATTCTTTAAAAGAAATTTAAGTAGAAGTAAAAGTTATGTGATAGCTGTACGAAAGTGAAAATATAATAGATTTTAATAGATATAACACACATAATTAAAACAAACGGATACTCTCTGCTATCCCAACAGCCGTATACTTGATTTTCAAGCAGCATCACCCATACGCAGTGTGGGCCGGGTTGCTTGGGGGCTGCCAGCAACCGCAAGACATCAATTCAAGTGTGTGCAAACAGCTGGCAAATGGCAAACATATTTGCAGCTTTTTTATGTGTGTGTATTATATCCGCAACATTCACACACGCACACACTCACATACGCTAATACACACACACTTAGTTGGGACAAGAAGAAACGGAAACTTAATTAATTATACGCAACGCATTTGGCTAGGCGGCAAAACTTTTGTCTGACCGCATTATGCGCAAACTTTTTGGCATGTCTTGGCCGAAACTGAGACTGGGACAGGGACAGGTACTGTTTGTTGTTGTTCAGGTGCTGTTGGTGCCGGCCAAAGTCTAAAACCGACAACTCTGCCGGGCGTTGAACCATAATGTATCGCACGTATGTTGCCGTTATCGTTGTTATTTTCATGCTGTTGCCGTTGCCGTTGCCGTTGCCGTTACCTTTACTGTTGCTGTTTCCTTTGCATTCGCATCTAACTAAGTTGTTTTGGTTTTCCGGGCTGTCAGTTACTTCGCTTGTCTGTTTGTCAGTACGAACACAGAGCATAAACGAACACTTAGCGCATCGGATCTATCAATGCCACATAACTCAATTAGACGGAATGATTGATCGCTCAGTCAATCAATCAATCAACGACACGGTCAATCAGGTGCTGAGATCACTTCAATCCTTTGTTGCTAAGACACAGTCACAAAGGGATAAACTTCAAGCTATTAATACTGTTATAGAACAGCATTTTTAACATTTGCCAAAAATATTGTTTAAGTTAAATTACAAAGGTTTTTACAACGAATATAAGGATTTATCTTTGCTTCGGTTTCATATAATATATGGCTCATATAGGATTCATATAACACCGATTACCACAATGCTTATATGGATATTACCCACATATTGCAGTTTGACGGCTGTTCATTTTCACGCACCACAAAGTAAGCCAAGTGGGTATCCTTATTGTTGCTGTTGCTACTCGCACTTAGACGAAGCGAAACAGGAATAAGCAGTGTCTGTGGCCATAAGATACCCCTTATTGTACAATTATTCTGTATAAATACTGAAAACAAACAACAAATTTTTTAAAATTTAATCAAAGTTACATATAGTCTAATCATTTATGAGAAAGGCACATTTAATGGATAATCGTTTTGATTGCTAACCTAGTTATAGGGTATGCGTCCTAGCGTACGTATGTTGTCTTGGATCGCCAACCAAGCGCAAAGATATTGAAATACGTACTTATATAGACTCAGTCCTATCCGTTTCCATATATTATCTTAAAGTCAAAAACACACAAAGCACACTCGCATATGCACACATAAGCTGTGTTGTGTGTGTGCGTTTTTTCCGAAGCAAGCTAAGATGAGCTGGCAGAGCAATGAAGTAGAAAGACAAAAACCTTTTAGGCAATGGGTTCGGTTTTTTGTTTGGGCCTTTATTTTGTTTTTTTATGAAATTTTATAAATTTGTTGGGTGTGCAGTTTACCGGGCGTAAAGTTTTGAAGCGTAAGGCCGAAAGCGGCTCCACAGTAATCCACAGCCCACATGGAGCCATGCTTGATTGCACCGCAGCCCGCCGAGATCCCAGACAAAATCCGGCAGGACCCGAAACTTGCCTGTCAGCGTCAGCTGAGTGCGAGTAGTTTAACGAATTTTGAAAAGGAGTTGCGCCAGTTCCTCGCATGCTCCACGTTGTTAAAATATTTGAGTTTTATGAGCCAAGCCAACTCGATAGGATATCCCAGACAGACAGATACAAACGTGCATGTATGTACATATATATGTGTATGTGTATGTGGAGCTTCCACTTCGATTTGAGACTACGTTGTACTCTGTGCGTTTTGCGTCACTTGGCACAAAAATATTAATATTTTCTTAACATTGAAACTATTTTGCGATTTGATTTCGGCTCGCTGGAGCCAGTTTCCGGTCAGAGGCCAAGAGTTGGGACTTACCTCGGCGGGCGGGACTGTTTGCTTAGGCATAAAATTTGCAACTTATGGCCAACTGGTTGGCCTAATCAAGACCCAAAACCTGCGGCAAATGGCTTAAGCAACAGCGCCAGCGCCAGTGCTGGTAGCTGCTTATCAGACATCAGGACTGTTTAATATTTATGCGGCTCCTTTACAGCTATTCAGGCGTGACAGGGCCAGGACGGAACAGAACAGGGCGGAGTACTGCAGGAAGTATAGCTTGGGACAGGCATCTGCCTCTACTTATATATGTATATGTATATACATTTTTTTTTTTTGGCTAGAATGAAATGCAATCAAAATAACTGCCAGCGAACAAATTTGACTCGTTGTGTTTGCTCCTTGTCCCATCTGTGCTCGCTGGCCATTTCCTCTTACCATACTTACAGAACAGTTTTTCGCCGTCAACGTCGCCATTTTGCACCTGTAATGCGAGACGTCAACAAAAGTTTTTTGCACCGTTTTGTGAAACGCATTCTAAGTTTCTGTCTTTGTTTCTCTCTTTGTTCGCTTTTTACACTTTGCAGCCGAATTGTTGTTTTTGTTGTGGCTGCGTTTTCCCATTTTGCGTTGCGGCATGAAACATTTTTGATAATGTCACGACCATGGGCTAAGCAGGGCCAACTTGTGTCGCTTAAGCCGCACAATTGTCGCATTTGTGGCCAACTGAATGCGAAACGCAGATGCGCTAATCATGATCCCAATGAAGATAATGACGATGATGATGATGGGGATGATGATGGTGATAATGATGTGATGAGTTGATGCTAATGCTGATGGTGTTATTCACTAGATAACAACGAGCAACTGCTAACCTGTCAACAAGAAAGCCTTTTTATATAAAATATGCATGGCATTGCCGTTGATTTTGTGTTGAAAATGTTTTCAACACCAACTATTTAAATATTACTTTAAGTCAGGTCCTTGGGTAATTAAATGCCTATTGCGTTATTATAATTTGAATTCTTAATTACTTTCAATGTTTCCAATCAGCAATCATAACTATCAGTTGACGATATATTGTTCGCAAGTTTATAATTCATTTGAAACCTACTGGGCTTGAGCTGAGTTTAGTATGAGTTTATTATAGAGCAATAGATTTAACTGACTCGGTAAATTGATTGGCAAAGGATTAGAGTGGTTCTTGCTGGCCATCATACACTTTGTTATAATTTAACTGCAAAGTGTTATTCTCTCTCTCTCTCTCTCTCTCTCGCTCTCTCTTGATTTCAATCATTTCATACTCTTCGCACAAATTCAGAACAGATGCGAACAGAGCTAAGCATTATATAAGTGTGTGTGCGAGCCTGCGTGTATGTGTGTGTATGCATTCGAATGGATTTTTCAAATCAATTTCGAAATCCCAAATCACAAGAAGCGAAATCTAGAACGGCCAAAGGCAGCCAGTGTATATTGAAAAAGGCTTTTAGACAAGTCCTCTGCGGAATGGAGCTCGTCCAGTGTGGTTTGCTTGACTGTGTGCGGCTGTACAACTAGGCCGCTGGACATAATGCCTTCCACAACGACAAGACTACACCCTTGCCATGCATATGTGACACACACAGAGACTTATGCCCGAGATGAGCTGAGGGGCAGACTTAGGTCGCTGGAAGAGCAGGGAGGTAATGGGGAGGCGGGGTGTGTCGCTTCTTTAGCTTTTACAATCTAAACGTTAATGGTCTGTCAATTATCGCCACCCAGTGAATGTAGCGATAAGATATCACCCCGGGCACAAGACATTGCAGACATTGCTGACCCCCCTAAACGCACACACACCCACACACACAAACACACACACTGCCACGCAGAGCCACACACATATGTGCGAGGTCTGAGGCTAGGGTGACGCTTACTGAACACTTTAGTACATCATTTAGTGAGAATTAGTTATGGACACAGCTGACTGCCGGCGATTGGGCAACTTCTTGGAGTTCAACGCTTATGAGTAAGTGCCACCAGGGTTTGGGGTTGCCGCAGCAACTGTTGTGCTCGCTTGCTCTTTGCATACCCTTGTCGAGGAGATTCGAGTTTTGGCACTCAGCTTGTAACGCATAGAAGGAGACGTCTCTATTCTCTTCTCATCTTGGCTTTGCGTTTGAACGCTGTTAACTATATTATATACATATATGTATATGTCAGAGAGGGTATTCAATATTCGGTACCAATGTCTCTCTGTCTCTCGCTTTCTCTCTAGCTCGCGCGTTACATTTGTATTTATGAGGCGCACAGCATAAAGATGACCGAGTCAACGCTGGTGCCGGGGGAACCGTTAAGCACACCATAAAATGGTGCTCGACTGACAGACAGGGTACACTGAAAAAAAACCTTGGTAATACCAGCGCAATTCCCATAAATCATGTGGCATTGGAGACTAATAGTGTCAGGCTACACAAGAATTTCTATTTCTAAAATGTTAATAAAAAGATTGGCTTTATTTTTTGCGCTTTAAAGCCAAAGCTCGATTTTATTAATTATGCCACATTGTCTTTTCTTACTTTATGCTTCATCAGAGCCAAGCAACATTTTGACTAGACTGTCGTAGTGGTAAATACATACATATAAACACTCAATACACTCGCACTCATACTAATGTATAACTTTTCGTATTCGTATTTATTTTCGCATTGGCATTCGCATTTGAATTCGGCTGGTAAGTAAGTAAGTGTCCATTAGAGGGTGGCCCACATTGGGGCAGGGGCCGTGAAAGACGAGAACCATTGCGTGAATACAAGAAACAAGAAACACAACTATGCATTTATCATTTAGACGCTTTTAGTTGCGTTCTGGTTTCGGGTTTGCCTTCTCTTTATGGTGCGGCTGGGTCTAGAATTGATTTTGAGCATCCATTGAGGCTTGGCCTTCGGCCTTTATCCAGTTACTCGGCGCATTTGCTTCGCATTGCTTTTGCCTATTTCCGCAAAGTTCAGTGGCTATTGTTGTTCTTGTTTCTTTTGTGTTAGTATTTTTATTTCTTTTTTCGCTTATTGGAATTTTATTATCAGCTCATATAAATGCAATTAAATGTTGATATACTATATGTACAAACTGTGTGTGTGTTTATTTGTGTTTTTGTTACTTACGAGGGTTCGAGATAGATGACAAAACAACACTAAAGTAGATCGTATTATATAACGCCAAATCTGATTTTGAGTGTTTTTAACTGCAGTGGCTGCTACATTAATGCTGTTTCAAATACTTTTAAGGATATGAAATAGCAAATTTAAGAAAGAGTTCAGCAGAACATCCAAAACCCATTTGCATATCTGCACTTATTTCTTTAAAGCTAACTTTAAAAATAAATAAAGAAATGAAAATGCGCAATTGTTTGGTTTGAAATATTTTCACTTTTATATTTATTTAATGTATATTCTTTACTTTTCATCTCGTCACGTTCATCGTTCGACATCCATTTTATTTATGCTGTGGTAATTATGCTTGCATAAAGTCGAAATAGTTTGCATTTAATATTAATTCGAGTTCATTTGAACACGCTTATCAATATACATTTTTTGGTTTTACACTAATTAATTTAGATTTGATTATTTCTATTAAAAAAAAAACCAACTTTATCATTGCTTTAAAATAGTTTCAGTTTTTTTCTGTTAATGTCTCAATTCAATTATTTGCTCTTATTTTTTATATTATTTTTATTAGAATAATTGGTTTGTGTTTTTAATGAGAATTCTTCACCACTTTTTTTTAGCCTCTTTGTCTTTGCAGTTGCCTTTAAGGTTGCATTACATCAAACACATTAGAGAATCAGAACCATAGTTTTAATCATAATCATGGTTATGACAATGATTCGGAAGGATCTTAACAATATGATTTTGAATACCTATTTACTTAAGTTGTTTATAATTAGAAACAACTGTTACAATCAATAACCTGCATAAGATATTAATTTAAAAACAAATCGAGAACTTAAGAACACTCGTATTGTATCTTAAATGATCATTAAACAACTCGCTCATCTTTTTATTGCACATCCAGTTCCGCTATTAATTACATAGTTTGTATTCCTGTTTATAAATGAGACTTGCCAAACTTCCCACTTCTTTCTATAACTAATAAGCGTTTTTTTTTTTGTTTGGAAGAACTTAACTGAAGCATTCGATGGATGCTTATCTCTTTTATGTTTTTCTTAAGGAAATTGCTGACTTTTACACTTTTGTGTACAGCCCCAAATATCTTTATTTAGGCTTACTAACCTATTTAGCTATTGACTAACACACAAAACGTACCTATTAGAATCTCGAGTATTTTTTAAATATGTTTGCTGTGATTATAAAAAACAAAAACACATCTGTATTCCGTTGGCATTCTTTTTGTTTTTTCTATTTAGGAAAGTATAAAAATTTGTTGAGCTTTTCCTACAAGGTTCCATAGTAATGAGCTGGAAACGGGAAGCCTTCACATAATTGCACACGTATGCTTACGCATGTCACCGTGTGTACTTAGGCGTATACGTTATTTACCAACTATATACTTAACTTGTATTTATTTTTTTAGTTTTTTTATTCTTTTAATATTTACTTAACGCTTGTTTGGTATTTTTGTTTTTTTTTTATTATTGAGTTTAACATTATTTGTCACATAGAAACAATGAAGAGGACGGTTATTGAAATCAGGGACCAAAAACTTTAATATGGCTGTGTGTGTGAGTGAGTGTGTGTGTGTGTGAGTGTATCTCGATGCCGATTCAAATTCGTTTTCATTGGTTTATGTCATTGGTTGTGAGCAAGGGGCATACTCCAAGCAGTTTTAAATCAATGCTCATCGCTTGCATTTTCCAGTTCAGTAAAATTTTTTTCAACTTTCCCATTCAGTCTGCAGTGTGTTCGTGGATGTCAATGTTGCCTAAATGAGTATTTAGTTAGTGTAACTTTGTGATCTTATTTCAGATCCTCTGATCAGCTCTCAGCCAGTTCTCCATAGCAGTTCAGCATAAGCAAACTCAAGACGGCATCTGTTTTAATGGGCGAGTCTTTCGGTCCATGTTTCAAATCAAGTTATCATATTATATTATTATAATTAAGTATATCAGCTAGTAACTTGATTTTTTTTTTCTCATTTTAGGTGAATAAAAATGTACATATGCATTTGCCTCTTACCGCTAGTAATTTGTAAGCCTACGCTTTAGATACCCTGATGCAACTTATCGTGTACTTTATTTAAGTCCTAATTGTTAAGTACGTATAAGCTTTAGTTAAGTATTTTTAATGGGAATACGCGTCGGCGTGTCCATAAAAAAAATACCGATTGAGTATTTTTATTTGCACTCTGTGCGCCTTTTTGGTTTTGTCTTTAAACAAGCTTAGAACCTAATTATACGAGGACTTAGTCTAGTTTTAAATGCGCTTACATTTTACTAATAACATATTTTTCTATTTTTGATCCTATATGGGCATATTTATTTGAAGGTTTTGTTGTTCTTTAAGAATCCAATCAAAGGTTGTGTTTTCTTCAAGCAGTTTAGTCAAATTCAGCGCCCATTTAAAATATGTTTCTATGTTTATGTGTGGGGCTCATTTTTTTTCAGTGTGCGTGTTCGTGTGTGTGAGTGTGTGTCTGCATGCATGTGCTCCCTTCAGTGCCTCAGCTATTGATAAGTAACGTTAGTTGTCAAGTAGCCAAGTAAAACCTCTTAAAACTGAATATGTTTTAATTTCATTTATAAACAAAATTGCCTATTGATGTTACTTTCCAACAGAAAATCCCTTTATAAGCAAAGAAACTCTCTGCTTGGCTACATGTGATGTCGAATTTCTTTTCGTACTTGATCAATTCTGTACCACAAACTCGATGAATTCGTGTAGGGCGCTGAGTTTGAGTTACTGCTTAGTACTTACTTTAAATAGCACGAGTATGACACTTAAGATCTGATAGATTAGATACTCTGGAACCGATGGACGCAGCTTATTATTATTGGGAACTTATTATCGATAGGTGTGCCGTCGGTTTTTTAACTTTAACTATAACTTTATCTTTAACATTAACTTTAATTGTATAGATTGTGGATTTTGGATACTGATGATGCTACAAGTGCGACGGAGATCATCTAAGTAAAGATTGACAGAAACTGAATGAATGATATGTAAAGAATATATAAATGAGTTTACGTTAACTCATTTCTTTATAGATTGGGAAAGTGAAATATATCTTACGGGCTAACATGATCTCACATCAAGTAACGGTACAGCTGTCATATATATATTTATACAGAAATTAACTAGAGTTTTAGTATTAGCTAAAGATAAAAATTTGTGCCTAACCTAGAGCTGTGAACGCTCAACATATACAATAGAATAAAATACTTACAACAGGCTTGATCAAATCTTAGATGCTATTTACAGAGCTATATACATAACGGCTATTATATACTCTCTGAAATAAGCTAAGTAAATACTATCTATATGTCTGCATATGTATATGTATGTATGTGTTTAAATAGCCTTTCAATATACATCGATATACATACATACATTGAGATAATAATATTTGCTAATATTTTTTCTTATGGGTCTAGTTGAGTTTCGAGCTTTGAGTTCAATTTCATTTGGTTGCATTTGGCACAGTTCAAGTATTGAGTTATCGAATTGATCGATCTATAAATCAATCAATTTTTGAGTACTTACAAATTTATGAGCCTACAACAAAGCAAAGCTTTAACTAATTTAGATTTGTGTTTTATCTGGATCACTGAAATCGTACTTGTGATTGTTGTTTCTGTGGTTGTTATTATTGGTTTTAATAATCACCCCATATGCATGATCTTCTTGAACGCCTTGCGAAATTCTGGATTGAATATCGTATAGATAACCGGATTGACAAAGCTATTGATATAGCCCAGCCAAGTCGTCAGCATGAAGGCCGTCAGACCCGGCCGGCAGTCTTCGTTGAACTTGGCGCACATTGCATCCATGATGTTGCACGTGAAGAACGGCAGCCAGCAGAAGAGGAAGACGCCTTATTTAATGAAACATAAACCAGACGGAAGAAAGACCGGATCAATTATCGTACTTAAATGCAAATCTAGGAAAGAGGCCTTTAACTACCTTCGACTGCTTGCGACTTACCCAAAACGATGGCCAATGTTTTTGTGGCCTTGCGTTCCTTCTTGGCCGAGGACTTCTCGCGTTTCTTTTTCGAGGCCTTGTGCACCTTGTATATCGTGAATCTGGGCCCCAAAACACGACGTTGGCAGCGCAGGATAATAAGCCACAGTAAATTGCATTTCAAGTTGCATGCAGCAATTGGGGTTAAAGAGAGGGACGAAGCATAATAGAAAGAGTCAGAGTTAGAGTAAGTGTGTGTGTGGCACGACCAGCGAGCCATTAGCCGATCCAAGCTAATAACTGCAATTTGGTGCTGTTACTCACCTTGACGCCTGCGAGTTTTTCTTATCCTTGCGCGAGGACGTTTTCGATGTGGTCGATAGCGTGGAGTCGTTGCGCGCCAAAGTCATGGCCTCCTGCACGCCGTAGCGCACAAAGGACAATGGCTTCATGGCGACGCTGCTGCTGCAATACACAAGAACGAACCGAACAAAAGGATTTTAGTTAGCATGTGAAAAAAAAGAAAGTCGTAAATATCTGTTAAACGTTGAATATTTTTTTGTTTGTTTCCCATTTGGCCTTTTGGCTAGATTAACATACCTGAGCGCTGGCTCACCGCGCTTGGGCGAATCCTCGGCGGTGTTGCGCCGACTGCTGACACTGGAGCGGTGCAAAGTGGCGCCGCTGGGAACCGGACTGTCCGGCGGCGTTGTGCTGCTGACGGCGGCGCCAACACTCACTCCTGCAAGGACATCGTCAACGTTTGATGCTGCATAACCAGAATCATGATTACCATTCGGATCGGCAACGACCAGCTGCGGCTGTGTGGTGATCTGTGCCACAACGCTGCTGTCACGAGCACCAAGGCAGCGGCGGGAGCGAGAGCGTTCAATGCGGCGCACAGCGACAATGATGATGTAGATTACGATGACGATGATGATGGCAATCAAATGCAATACGGCAATGGCAATCAATCAATGGCAGACAGTGCAGGCGACGGCAGCAACGGCATCGTGAGCCAGAGCCAAGTGCGGTCGGGGCAGCGTGGCAGCGGGACAGTGGGGCAGCCGGGCAGCCGGGCAGCGGAGCAGCGGGGCAAGCAGGGACAAGAGACAAGAAATAACGAGGCGCAACGTCAATTAAAAACAAGGCAAAAATTGAGTTTTAATTAAGTGACGCATTAATTGAATTATTGAGATTTATTTTTCTCTGGCGTTCTATCGGCCCAACTCCAGGCATGAGCCTGGCCGTGGGCGGGGGCGTCGGATACAAGGGCGGAAACGGGGTCGACTAAGTGTACAGCGAGCGGTCAGAGAGCGACAGGCGGCAGCTTCCTTTTCTCCCAATTATGTACGGACTGGCAGCCCCGACCCTTTGTAAGTGAGTAAAAAGTTTTCAATACGGTTTGTTCGTTCGCCCGATTGTCGGGTTGACCGCTTCAGCTCGGCACCGCCCTCCCACTCAACGTCCTCCCATCCACCTATCAGTAATGGTTTCATTTCATATCCTTATTGGATTAAAGAGCCCATCAGTTCGCTAATTGAGTGTGCTTAACGTTCGCGATGCGCTGTGGCCACCACCAGACGCCATCTCTGCCGCACCCCGCCCGCCTGCCTACAAAGTGCTCCGGCATATAAGCTCAGGATATGTTCGAAAGCTGCAGTTTGTTAACTCAATCAATAATACGAAATAACTCGATATTTTTAATTGAAAATTGAAAACATTAATATTAAACTCAACCATACATGGATAAAGGTAAAAGATTGAAAATGTTTGGAATATTTTCGATATTGATTTGATTATCTATCCATCTAGTTAGCCGTGCAGCTCGACTAGACTTTTGAAATACCTTTGAAGATAGTGTTGCCAAAATCAAGTTGTCAAGTTATGTTGAGAACTTTATTTAAAATTATTTTTATAAATGGTACGAGCATATTTCTCACGTCATCGTTTTTAAATTAGATAAACCTTTGGACCAATAATTTAATAATTGTGGGCAAGAGCTTTTTTCAAATTGGAATTGTTCAATAACGTGAAATACCAGTAATTGAATATTAAATAAGTCTTTTGCTTAACGGGGCAAAAATCTTTTTAACTTGCTGGCACAATTGACAAATGGCTTCCAGGGGCACTTCACCACTAAGTAAGATCCGCAACTTATTGCAACAAGCATCCAAAACGCAGTCATTACTCCAACTACCCCCAGACAAAAATGGAGCTTTCGAAGACACTCCACCGAAATGGACTTCGCAGGCTCTCTATGGACGGTCCAGTCGCGATATGGATGAGGAGATTATTAAGCTGCGCAATGAGAACTTCAATCTAAAGCTGCGGCTTCACTTCAAGGATCAGGTTAACGAGGATGGCACACGGAGCATTTGTAGTGGAGAGTCTTTTGTTAAGGAATTGGAGGACGCCAAGGCGATAATCAATGCACTGCGGCTAGAGGTCAACGAGAAGACGCAGCTGTTGAAGGAAGCCGCCGTGGCGATAGCCGAACACGAGGACAATGAAAGGGAGTTTGTCATTGAAAATCAAGCGAAAATCGCTGAACTGGAAGGATACATAGCTCACTTGCAGGTAAGTGACACTCGGGGTCATTTAAGAATATGCTAATATTGACACTTTTGCTCACTGGCGCCTGCACAGACTGAGAATCCCCTGGAAAATATCTTTGCCCAGGATATCAAGCGTATGGAAGAAAAGGTTAGCAGTCGACTGCATACACAGTCTTACACACAGCACCATGCTCATGTGCACAACACACACCTTGCAGGCTACGCGTCAAACCGACGAACTACATAAGGCCAAAAGGCAAATCGAGCACTTGACGCGTGAACTTGCGGAATGTAAAAATAAATCACAGTGCTGCGAGGTGAAACTTAGAGAGATCTGCACAGAAAATTCCGAAATGATGAGTCTACTCCAACAGCATTACAACTTTAGCCTACTGGCGAATGTAAGTTGATGTTAGGCTAAAACACTTGCATAGTCCCCGAGCCTTAAAGCTATTCGGAACTTTTAGCGCATGATGGAGATACAAAAGAGGGAACTCGACGAGTGCTTGGTTGAGAAATTGGCTTTTGTTAGAAAGATAAGCGACATTCTGCCCGAGCTGAATTGCCAAAACGAGCTGTTGAAAGAGGCGACAATTACAGTGCAAAACATATTGGTAAGTAATATAGCTAGCCCTGACAGACTATCAATAATATCCTTGGGAATTAGCCAAGTTAGATGGATAAAGCCTCAATATAGTAAAGATAGTTTGTCAGCGCTAGTCAAGCGTTCAAGTCGAGTTAATTGTTACTTATTACTGTTAAAGGATACAACAGATCTCAAAGAGAACTTCTCGCTTAACTTGCTGGCCAATTATAAGGCTGCTATAATTGAGTCTAAATCAGAAATACACAGTATAACGGAAGATATCGTCAAGTGGATGCAAGCACGGGGAATGGATTTGAACTTCAATGCCGAGAGTAGCTCGAGCAGCTCTCAAATAAATTCTGATGTATCGTCGCAGGATCTATCAGACTTTCACGCTGGCGACTTAACACTTCTACCGAAGTCAGAGCCAGAGCCAGTTGCAGAGGTGATCGATCTTCCTTCTAATTTATATCATCAACCGTTAAATATATAATTCATTTATCGCCCTAAGCATGGCAAATCCGAATCTCATAAGGTACGCTCCTCAGGTAAACACTTGCGTAGCCACGCCAAAAAAAGTTTCACCGGACTTCGTCAATTTGTTAAGTGTTGGGGCCGCCAGTACCCGAAGTGATGGCCCCATAATTTCAAACGGTCCATTTCGTTGGTTTTTTTTAGTTGTTAAATTTTTTTTTTTTTTCGAATAAATATTTATCTCATTTATCGGGAGCAATCTTTGGAAGGACTAATTAGAAGACAGATAGATAAAATCAGTTAGTTATCTAATTTGAGCCAAATTGTTTGATCCCTGCCACTTATAAAAATTGCTTAAGCTGGCAGATGCGTTGCATGCCGCATATAATTCCCTAAACTGCTTTTGTCATTCTGGAAATGGAAGTTGCAATGCAATTGTGCCAAATGGCCTCGGTGGCAGACTCAATAAAAGGCCGAATACTCAAAGTGCAACAATTGCAATGTATACCAAGAGAGCCAAAGACAGTCCCAATCGCAATCCCAATCTTAGTCCCAAATGCGTTTGAATGCAGACGCTGGTCGAACGGGAGTGCTGAGTGCTCATTTTAGAATTTCACTTTATTTGCAGAGCGTGTGAATTTAAATGAGCGAACAGTGAATTGAGTTGTCTGCCAGCTGAAGTTGAACTTGAGCAGCGCTGAGTGCCAAGGCGAAATTGCAATTACGACTTCTTTGACAATTTTCTTTGGTTGCCGCTAAGTGGAAGCTGCCACTAAACGCATTTGCAACTAGTACTTACTCCCGCTACGACCAGTTCCAGTTCTAGCTATAGCTCCAGCTCCAGCTCTAGTTTCAACCTCCAATTGCAGCCCTTTAATAAGCTACTCAGCCTGCCCATTGGTTATCTTTTACGTGCCGCACGTAGTGGCAATCGCAGCTAAACTGAAACTTGACCAGCTGCCAGGTGGCAACTGGCAACTTAATTGCAGCTGTACATAAAAAATGTACACAAATAACCTAAGTAACTTAAGTTATGTGTGAAAATAAAAAAAAAAAAGCTGGCCGGAGTTGCACAACGTAAAAAGAATTTATTGCTTTAATGCAATGTCCTTTTAAGCTTTCTATTAAAGCTGTATTCATTGGATTTTGTTTTCAGAAACTCAGATAAAGTACCACAATGGAAGTACACACAAAGTGCTTAGATTTCAAAAAAGGATTGCTTTCAATCAGTCCACGTTGCAACATTTTTTGCTACCACTTTTCCATCTGTCTGTCGTGGAAAATTTTAATTTAATTCATCATCATCCAACTAAGTAAGAGTTCTCATATACTGACTGTGTCTGGAATGTTAGCCCCAACAGCTTAAGCCCGCTCGAAATAACCAAAAGTGAACCTAGCCTTATCTTTACCGAAGATTCACTGGAACTTGTTTTGTTCGCCAGCTACCTTTCGCACCTTCAACTTTATGAAGAGTGCTGGCAACGCAGTTTACATTTACAATGGGGCGTTGGGAGCCCGGGCGGGTTGGGACTACTCTGTTACTTACTTGCCGGTCTCCTCAACGACTGTGGCGAGCATGAACTCGGTCGACTTATCGTTCACGATGACGTGGCAATCGTCGATATCGGGCGATATGGCGTTCTCGTCCTCCTCTTCGTTCGAGCCGCTGGCCGTATTCGTGGCCGGCTCATCGGGCATGATGCGGCTGGCGTGACGGCTGCTATCCAGGGCTGTCTCCGCCAGGCGGCGTGTCTGGGCGATGTTCTCGATGACACTACCGCCCGTCAGCTCCGACAGATGCGGCTTCCGGGCGGCACGTTGTTTCCGTGCACGGCTACGCAGCGCCTGTAAAGAGTTTAAAGAGCCAATTGTTTACTATTGCTGTGCTTGCAATTCAACACCCTGTGCTAATGTGTGTGCGTGTGTGTCTGTGTGTGTGTGAGTGTGTGTGAGTGTTTACAGTTCTGAGTTGGTTATTCGATCGGAAATTATGCATAAGTCAGCAGAATGCAACTGCAACTGCAACTGCACCTGAATAACTGAATTCAAAATCCAAATCCGATACAAAATCCGTTTTTGATTAGTTCAGCTCACCTTGAATATGTTCCAGTAGAGAAATACCATGATGATGCATGGTATGTAGAAACTGCTTAGCGACGAGTACAGAATGAAGTCAGCGTTGTAGAAGGCGCACACATCCGGCTCCCGGTTGGGTGTGTTGTTTAGCCCCAGAACTATCGGTGACCCGATGGCAGCCGATATCGCCCACACCAATAGTATCGTAAGGCAAACCCGGCGACTGTTTTTGTGCTTTGCATATTTTATTGGCTGCGTCACAGCGATGTATCTGCAGGATGCAAAAATGATTGGAATTTATATACAGAGCGGGGTAACGGGATAAAGCGGCATGCAACGACATGCAGGTAATAATGTGAAAGGGGGAGGGGGGGGGGGGACACACTTACCTGTCTATTGAAATGGCGACTAAATTAAATATCGATGAAGTAGAGCATATCACATCCATGGCTATATAGAAATCACAAACAACATTAGGCAGAGCCCATGCACCATTCACCTGTAAGCAGCAAGTAAGAAGGAGGCATTCATCAGTTTGAAATTCAATACAGTAAATAAATATATACATATTTATATACTTTCGGCAAGATTCTCATGTGTGAATGAAAACCCATTGACGCTACTGAGAATTTCAGTATTAACTGTACGCTGGAAATTTCAATCAATGCGTCTGATATCGCACCCGAGTTGCCAGAAATGGCATTTTTTACTATTATTTTTGCATCATTTGATTGAGTCACAATCTTTTCTTTGCAAGACATAAATTTCTATTGCTTGCATCAGCAAAGATGAATGGATTCCATTTCGCAGCCGGCAATTGCTATCGCTGCCAACACAAATACATTTAACGATGTCAATTTGAGCCTAAGTGTCATATGGAAAAGCAATTTAATTTCCAATTGCCAAGCAAGTCGCTTGATTCGCTCGTTGCCTGAAATAATCTCATTGCCTCAGAGCGGGCTCTCAAGACCTCAAGACCTTCGCCAGCTGTAGCAAGAGCCGAACATAAATTCTGGACGGCTGTCGACCATTGTCATCTATCAATAACAATATTCTTTCGTGCCCCAGCTACAAATTAGTTTTTCGAGTCTATCTTACGGCATCTATGAGTTTCAGTTTACTTGCAGACCCCATGTCCTCCGCCCTTCCCCTGCCATTTCTTCGTCCTTGCCGTCAAGTCCATAAAAACCTCAACAATAACGCAAGGAATTTGGAAAGCCAAACAATTTGTAGCACACAAAGCACATAAAAAAGGCAATAGGCAACCTTACCAAAGGATGATCGGGCCTGCTGTGTTAGTACACTGTGTATCTGTGTGAAACTGACAAGCGCGTATACACGCACACGCACACTCACACGCATACGTAAACGTAAACGGATACATTCTTGCATCCATATTTTCAGAATTCCGGACAATGGCAGGGTAAATAAATAGAAAGCCGATCGGTTTATGTTTAAAATAGGCAAACAAACTCCGCTTGCCGTGTGCGCCACAAAAGTGCAAAATATTTGAGAAAGCACACACACATACACACACTCACACGGCGCCGAAAGTTTAGCCGTGAAAGTGAAAGTCAGGGAAAAACATCGGAAAAATGTACGAAAATAACTGAGCTGCGAAACGGGGATAGGACACAGCTCGGGTCTAAACGAGCATAACAAAAGTTGAGCAGCGCTAAGAAAGTGGCAAAAACTTTTCGATATATAAAGACATACGCACGAATGCTTCCTCATACGCACACGCACACGCACAGCCACAAACATACACATGTACACGTACACACTTATAGAAATACATAATGTAACACGTAAGCTGCTCAAGAATTTTTACAGTGTTTATTTGCTTCCTGTTCTCTATTGTCGCCGCTATTAAATCCTGCGCCCGGCAGCAGCTGCCCTTTTTTGTGGGCATTGTATGGCAGATTGCGTATACGCCGCGTTAGCTGCCTTAGAATTGCCGCCCTTCCGTAGCTGAAATCCAACTATAATTTATAATGTATTGGCATTTTTGTTGGGCACATAGAAAAACTATTTTGCCATTCGTATTCGTTTTCGAATATCGCAGACAGACGCCTTTATTTGTGGCGCCAACTGAACTGTCCTCAATCGATTATTCGATCGTCTAAGTGAATCAAATGTTGTTTGTGCTGTGCGCCCCTCACTTTAATGCAAATTTAATAGCACCACAGCAAACAGTCTGAAACAGTCTTGAAAAGGGCAATTCGAGGGATGCTTCGTTCTTAAATATATCAAATGCGATCTTATTTAAAGTTGTCCAACTGAATTTCAACACAAATGCCCAGACAAGTTGCGGCTTATGCCGTCTACGGTTCGTGAATGTGTGTGAGTGTGTAGAAGTGTGTGTGTGCATGTTTAAAAATGTTCAATCGCTTACAATTTATGTAGTCTGTGCGCATAAGTAAAGGCATCTTAAGTTAAAGTCAGACGTTTAAATCGACGGTTTGACTGTCGCCCAACTGCATTTCTTTCCCCCTCTCACTCTCTTGCTTTTCCAATTTTGTTTAATCCCACACTTTCTTGGCTTTTACAGTAGGAGAGCATAAAATAGAAAAAATTAATCTATTTGCCCAGCCAAAGGCGGGCACAGACACAAAAACCTTTAGGGACAAAGCCCCCAAAAGAGACGCCAACGACAGCGACAATAAGAATGGAAATACGTATGTGAAAGGCTCTAGGAATACTCGCCAAATATATGACAGGGGATACACACACACACACACACACACGCATATATATATATATATAACACCACAACAAAGCACACGTAGCATTTTGATAATTGAGCTTCTGGTTTTTATGGCTTGCACGCAAATATATTTCAGAGATGTGCATGTGTGTATATAAATATTTGAACTTGTATGTGTGCGTGTGTGTGTATTTGTGTTTCCCCTTGTGGTCAACCCTAAGATTTTGATGTCGCTCCTTGATGAAAGTAATCAGCAAATTCAACTGCTGATTCAAGTAAACAAAGCCAAAACCGGAGAGAGACATCCATTCCTGGAAGAAGTTAATGGCTAAATCTAAATTTAACATTTTTATAAGGTATGCGGTTAAGGTTTTTGTTTTGAACACTGAGTAATTTTAGTGGTTATCCACATTAGCGATTGAAGTAAAAACACAAGTATAGGGTATATAGTATGGTAAGAAAACATTTTGAAAAGGTCTTAAATCTATCACAAACATGATTTTGCGGAATTCAAAGATTAAAGCGTTTTAAGTTTGGCTGGTATTCGTTACCAGGAACAATCGCATTTACCATATTGGTAACCGTTACAATACGTTGGGCTGTTCCAAAGCATCGATACTCCCACAAAATCTGTGGATTTTTATGGGCTCTTTTGAAAATTCACAATTTACTTTTTTATGCTTTGCGCTTTTTTTGTTTTAGTCGTTTTTCGCCCCGGGCTTTCGTAGTGGACAAACGCGGCAGCGATGGGAAAAGCTGGGAAGAGCTTTTTAATTAAATTCTACTATCGGAGCCAGCGATGTTTACTGTCGCTGCGGGCAAGCAGAGCATATTGCGCTGCGACTGGATGGGGAATCAAGCGCGTGGACTCTTATGCCAATTTGTTGGTCAACTTCTGCATATTTGTCTCACTTCTGCCAAATGCCAATGCTATTGCTACTGTACGTTTGTTGTTATTGTTGTTGTTGCTGTTGTTTGTGTGGGCAAGCAGACTGGTCGAGACTCTCACATATATGACTGCATGGGTATTTCACTCTGGCTGAGTGCGAGCATTTATAATTTGCATGCATTGTTGTGTGGCCAACAAATTTGGCTATTGTCCGTAATCCGATTTGGCATTAATTAGCCGCAATTACACAAATACTTCAATGGAGTGTACCACCCTTTCTCTCTCTCTCTCTCTCTCTCTCTCTCTTTCTGTTTTGCTGTTGATATTTGGATAAGTGTTTGCTTATAAACATTTACCACTGGCAATTGGAGAGGCGCTCTTGTTTGGCTAGTAATTTTCATTTGTCAATTACGCATCAGGCACATTAGAAAATTAGGGAGCTACGATGTGCTGTTTGAACACAATAATATAATATATATGCAATAAATATAAAACTTTGATTATGCCAACTTTTTTGTATCGATGATGCAAGAACAAAAGACTCACTGAGATTTCTGCAAGTGTATTCAATTGTCGGTGTTTGTTTATGAGTGACGGCAGCGACAACTAAGTGCAAAGCGGCTGAACTAATGAAGCGGAAGCGGAGACGAATTATTCAGCAGCAGTTGATGGCGATGGCGCCTTGATTTGTCCTCTCGTTTGTTCCTTAGCACACGGCGGTCCTTGTGTAATTCTTTCCCGCTCTGGCAAGTCTTTCCTCCCTTGTCCATGGCTGTGTTTTGACATTTCTCTGCTGTTGCCTCGCACAGGACATGTGCGTGCTTTCAGTTTTATGCAGGACCGCAGCCCAAGGACCTGGAGACACGGTGCACGTGTCAGATGTTGTCATTGTTGTTTCTCTTGTGGGTTTTGGGTATTAAAACTTTGACAGCCTCGGGCGTCTTCTCTAATTGTTAGTGTCGTACTTACGACGATGCGCTGAAGGAAAGGTGGAATACAGCCAGCGGCTCGGCATAGCTTTTTAAATGTGAATTTACATTGCACGCACAGCAGCTCGGCACTTGCGCTTTCTCGTGTCGTTTGTTACGCCCCGGAAAACAAAATAATATATTGTATAAAATGGTACGCCAATATACGAATAAGTGTCAAACACATATAATTGCTTTTTCACACATGTTTTATGTACAAATAGTTGTCATATTAATTAGACGAATGCCAGAGTTCGAGTTGGCAAGTTGAGTGCAGGATTAAATGAAGCTTATTCAAAGCTGTGGCTCGAATTTATTTTCGTTTAATTGAATTTGTATTTAAGGTAATCTTTACCAAAGCACTTTGTGGTGCAAAAGTTGCGCAAAATGTCTAAAGATGGAATCGTAAGGCCACTGTGGAAACTTTACCCGTTCGGGGTTAGTTCATTAGACCGATTTCGCATTGAAAAGTTGAGGCTCAGGCTAAGGCATTTAAAAATAGCTCAGCTATAAGTCTAATTAACTGCCAAAAATATGTGCGGCATGGGCAACTCCCAGCCACCCGGCTGCCGACTCCCGGCTACGTGCCACAGCCATGCCACGCCCACATGGCGTGCAACCACGTCGTTTGGCAAAGTTACTTGGCTAAAGGCCGACACGAAGACCCACTGGAAGCAGGCGCCACGTGCCTCAGCCTGACCGCACACACACAAACACAATCACACACACACACATGCACAGCACTTTGAATTGCTGACATGTGAGTGTAAATTGAGGGTTTGCGGCGAGTGCGTATGAAATCAAATAAAACAAAGGCCGCCGCATTTGAAACCCGAGTTTTTGGCAAAAGTTTGGACATTAGCCCAAATAAAACTACAAACCTAAGCAAAGACGCCAAACCCAATGAAGATGAGAATTATTCACATGCTGATTGGAATGTTGCTGCTGCATTTCGAACCCAAAGAAAAAACTTTGCAAGTCGTAGGAGTCTTTCGCTGGGCTGGCTCCAAGGATTCGGCCATGAACCCAACTATTTTATGCGGCACATAATGAGCGTAATTTGCTACGCATGCCCAACAGCCCCCACCTTCTCCTCACCCACTGTACAGCGCCTGCGGTGGCCCACTAGAGTATCCAAAATTTGTTTGAAGTTGAAAGCATTTCTGGCCAAATTTCAAATAGAGTTGTCCAAAGCAACTGGAACACTTGGCGGCCGCTGGCTGGGAGCAGGACGAAGAGGATTTGAGTAGGCTGATACTGATGATGTGCCCAAAAGGGTTGTCAGTTCGTTATGTTCGCTAGCTGGCTGCGTTTTTCTTGGAAAATGTTTGCCCACTTTTGGTTTTATAATTAATTTTAAAAAGCTTTTAATGGCTGGCACGCGTTGCCCAAGATGGCTAAGCACCCGTCAAGCCCCTGACGACGGCAGCCGTGTGTGTGTGTATCTGTGTGTGTGTGTGTGTTTCAGGGCTTCGACCAATACTGTCTGAGTTAGCCCCGCCAACAACTGCCGCTTGGTCTTTGAAGCAGTTAATTGGCTTGCCAATGCGCACATTTCACTCAAATCGCCATTCGGTTGGATTTTAATCAGCGGACAGGGGCGGGAGCGTGGGCGGGGCTGGGTGGCATGCAGATGAAGGTATCAGTGTCAGGAAATGTTCCCTGGCCACATTTATTAAAAGTTTACAATTTGTTACCAATCCATTGCCCGTTTTTAACTTAATTCATTTCATTTAATCTACTATATAGTTTATACAGATTTATTCTTAAATATTCTTTAATATCGTACATATCTATAGATGGATGGCTATAGCAGCCACAGCATCGAGTGGCAGATATTTAATGGTCGTCGCTTCTTCGAAGCAACCTTGCGACCTGCTCGAGTGCCCGAGCTCAACTGGCGTCCATGTTTAGCTGAAGCCGCTGTAAGCTGCTGCATTAGGCGTCAACGTCAACCACTTGAGCGACCATTATCCGCTTCTGGTGGTGCCCACGTCGGGCCTGCCCACTCGCCCCTTAGCTTCCGCTTTCTCGCCGCTCTGACGCCTTTTTCTACTCGGTTAGCAGCTGTTGTCGCTGTGTGCTGTCAGTTTTGTTGATGTTTGTCGCAGAGCAACGACATGATAAACGAGTCAGCGTAAACGAGTTTAGTTGGCAGGTGATAAACCAAGTTGGCAGAGAAAGAGCTCAAATTGGCAACAGTCTGCTTCGGCATCGGGCTCAAAGTATGCCATTACATTTGGCTTTTTATGAATTTTCATAATTTGGCGCATTCGCCGTAATGCCGACGCTACGTCACGAGTCGCGATGTCGGGGAGCTAAACTCGCCGGGGCTGCTTAGCATAAAAATGTCACAACAGCTGCATAAAAATGCTGCCAAGGATTTTCCTGGAGCTGGAGCTGGAGCTGGAGCTGGAGCTGGCTGTTGGCTGCTTTGCTGGCTTGTTTTGGTTTTTATGCGGCACGCATATTACATATTTATATGCGAGTATATATGTGTAAGGTTCGGTGCATGGCGGCAAGGTCGTGTTGCTTTTTTTCTGCCGCTTTTGCCTATTTTATGGTCGTCATAAAAGTTTACTTAGTGGCCGAACAGGCAATGGCCAATGGCAAAGGGTGAGCGCGCAAGAAGGCAAGACGAAAATCAACCGCAAGCTGAAAGCTAAGAGCTGAAAGCCATGCCAACGCGTTAAAGCCATCAAATAATTTGTTTATGTTGCCAAATGCTGCTAGACGCAAACACCCAAGTCCACCCATTCAGCCCAGCTTCAAAGTGCCTTTTTTCCTTCTTTATACACATAATCTCGCGTGAGCGTTGAGCAAGAACTAAGCGAGCTGCACAATAAATTCTGTCAGCAGCAGCAGCACCAGCAGAAGCAAAAAGCATCGACAAGGACGCGAGACTTGCCAATAATACATTGGCGCTAACTGCAGCTGGCAGTTGGCAGTCGATTTGAGGCTGCTTGCAAACTGCTGCGTTGAAAAAAGCGTTGCCTACTTTTGTGGGCGAACGCAAAAGCATCGGCGACTTTTGTGGTCTGTTCACACTTTGCATAGTCAGCCGGCAACGAGCGGGTTACCAAGTTACCCCAAATAGAGCAAAAGTGTGAGAGTGGCGCAAAACAAGTATGCCAGCTGCCTAACAACCCCACACGCTGGCAAGTCAAAGGCCAACGACTATTAAACGAGTTTCGCATACATTTTGTTATGCCAAAGACAAAGTTAATTGAACGTTGCTGTCCTAATAGAGTAGCGTACACTAGCTGCCACATCCGGCGATGGCCAAGGCAGCGGTAAACGGCCAGCCAGTGAAGGAGTGCGGAAAAAGGGGCAACACACATTGACACAGTGAAGCCGGCACTGTTGCCGTGATATCATATCAGGCGCACAGGGCAATTAATTGACTTATTTATTAAGTTTATTGTGTGCGCCCGGCTGAAGTGTACATAAGTGTATGCGTGTGTCTCTGTGTGAGTGCGTGTGTCTGTTGGCCAAAGTACCATCCGTGACTGTAACAACTTTAGTGTTCTATACGTCATTTTTAATAGCCTCGGACGCCCCTAAAGGCGATGACGAGGGCAATGCTAGTCTATATACTATATAATGTATGTATGTATATATGCTGTGTGCGTGTGTGTGTGTCTGTGTGTGACTGGTGCTGCTCGCCACCGTGTGTGTGTATTGAGATTTTAGCACAAATTAGTTGTCATTAGCGTCGAGGGAAATTTTATTTTATGATAACATTTCCTGCGTCCTGGCGCTATATGTATTTCACCTCCAAAATGCTCTTACTTGGCTCGCCTGTGTACGTGTGCGCGTGTGTTTGTGCTTGTGAGGACATTTGTATATTATATAATTCGAACTTTGCATAAGCTTGATTGCGTTTATAGACTGTCAAGTTCTGACATCGAATTAGCCATTAAAGATGATAAATATCTGGGGAATCAATCAATGAGTTTGCGGCTGGAATTGCATTTGGAATCGGGGTAGTCAAGTAAGTACGTATATTTCAAAAAACCTAAACAGTGTGGTAAATTACAGCGATTAATAAAGCCAACAACACTTTAAGCTGTCCGTTTTTTGATGAGCAGGTTAAAAATATTAGATAGTTTTAAGTATATCCATGCAGCCCCTTGCCCCAACGGGAGCTTAACCTTTGCCCAAATAGCTGCAGGCGTTTTGGCCCTAGCCTCGGCAGCGCCATCCATTTGCTGGGCTGGCAACCGAAAAGTTTTTTGGTTCGGCTTTTAAGCTTTGCCCGCCCGCCGGAGGACCCGTGGTTTGATTAAATGCCGGAGCTGGCCTCGGAGCTGGGCAGACAGTGCGTGCAAATTTAAAGCATTGTTAATTATTTAAGTTGTAGATGCCCCGGGCGGGGGGCGGCCTAGTGGTATTAAATTAGCTAAATAGCCCGGAATGGGCTGGCAACCCGTGAACAGGAAGATACGCACTGCCACACACGCACACACACACGCACACACACGCACAGCGAGTGGAGGCTGCGGTTTTGGCCGGAAGTGCGCGCTTTAACTTAACTCGCATCTCGCATGTGTGCCAGCGCCCGAGCAGGGATGCGCCAGGGGGCGGGCCGTCGACCGTCGAGCGTTGAGCGGCAGCAACTGGCGATAATTTTGATAGCAGCCATTTAGCAAGGACCTTTTGCACTCGCTGGATTTTTGCTTTATTTTTCGCCTGTTCTGGCCTTGTGCAAACCACAAAAGCGTGGCAGGAAAGCAGAAAAGCGGTACAGGAAGCGGACCCAGAGTGTGAGTGTTGAAAACTTTTGTCGGTGGCCAATTTCATGCTGTTGGATTATTTATTTGAATTGATGTGCGGCCTGGCCCTGACGCTGCCTCTTGACATGGCTCTGGCTCTGCGAATACGACTGCTGCTGCTTCTACTCTTGCTTCAGCTGCAGCCGCTGACTCTGCCACTGCTGGTTCTGGCTGCTTGCCACGGATTTATATAAATTTTCTGGTCGCTCATCTCAAGTGGCTGCCATTTAAACTTTCGGGCAGTTGGGCCAGTTTCATATCCTTGGACCGATGCCTTCTTTGTGTATGCGCTTCTTGTCCACTTAAACGTTTTTCCCGTTTGGTCAGATTGGTATTGTTGTTGGTGCAACTTCTGCGTCTGCTGGACTCTCCGAGCGCTGCATTAATAATCAGTTGCAACATCAAGAACGCAAAGTCTACCCGTGAGTCGGAGCGGATTTGACTTGAGTTTTCTGGCTGGCCAACTGACTTTCTTAACGAATCGCTGGCATGTAGCATGGCCTCGACCTCTTGACCTATTCAACACCCTGCTACATGTAGCATTCAAAAATTTTTGACTCATACAATCGTGCTAGCCGGCAGTCGCTTAAATGAACTTAAAAAATACAAAATCTAAAAGCGCTTTCTGTATTATCAGTCAATCAGTCAAATGTAAAAAATGTAGTTATAGACGCTCTATAAGATCAGTTTAAACTGCTGACATACACTATTGACGATATTGCCACAACCAAAAGCTTAACTTAAAGTAGAGAGCTGACTTTTTGGCAGCAGAAAAGATAAATTTTCTGTTGAAGTTTATTTCAACGCAAAATTAAAGGCATCTTTTTTCTGGAAATTCACAAGGTCGGAATGAATTTAAGCAGCTTAGCAAAATGTTTCCTGTTTTACTTTAAAAATTTACTCTCGCCTTAAGCTGTCGACATTTCGCATTAATCTTTAATCTTTCTGCTAGAATTAAACTTTTTTTTATTATTTATGTCTTAAGTGTTGGGTGAACTTGACTGAGCTGTTCCGTTGAACAGCTCCATGGCCTGTGGACCACTTGAAGTGAAGCTGTCAGGCATTTGCCGGCAAACCTTCTAAATGGCCATTTAAATTTAAAAACTTTTAGCGCCACAACACTGCCAGCAGTTAACAGCGAGTTGCGAGTTGTGAGTAGCTTGCATCGTGAGCCTCAAGAAGCAATAAGCAAAGTCTAAACCGTAGACAGAGCCCGAGTTGGTGCCGGTGTCAGAAATAGAGCCCAAACCAAAGCCAGAGTAGCTCAACTGAACCGAGCTGAACGGGCAGCCAAACAGTTTTTATCGCCTGCTGCTTGAAACAGTTTTGTGCAATTTGGCAGCACCGTGCCATGGGCCAGTAAAAACTTTCGTTTCCACCAAACCCAAATGGGATATGCCAAGTTGTGAGCACATCAAGAGTATACATATGTATTATTTGTGTGTAATTATTAAATTGCTGTCAGCTTTGATTACTGGCCAATAGAAACATCTCGAGTGACCCTATTTGGGGTGAGGCAAACGTATCCAAACTTGTATTTACATATTGAAGTCAGTTTCAGTTATTAATAATATAAAAGAGTTTGGAATAAGTAAGTCCAAGGAATAATTATAGCTAAAGTTATGATTTCATTTGTTCTGACGATTTGATTCATATGTTATCGGAAACCATATCATTTGTTAAGGTTCGTTAGGCTTAAGGGTCGACTTCTTCTTCTTTTGGATCGTATATCTGTCATTATTGTTGCTCTTTTTTAATGGTTCGTATTTATCCTGAATGCTGTGCCGCTCTCCCACCCCCGACTATGATCCCGGCGCAGTCGCGCATCGAGCTGACATCTTTTTCGACCCCTCAGTGGCTGCTGGCCACTTAGCTCCTGACCCAAGTGAACTTGCTTAGCTCTGCTGCCTGCTTATATTAAACAAATCCAATCCAATAATTTCGGCTCATGCATAATAAAAATGCCACGGACAACAGAGGGTTTGAAGAGGGTCGCAGGACAACAGATACAAACACAGAGTGAGCGATGGAAAGGGAGAGTGAAAGTATATATATAGATGTATATGTATATATATATACCTATCTCTGAAATTGGAATTGAAATGGGCGTGGTGGCGAGCTGTAGAGTGCGACACTTGGCTGTCAGTGGCAGGCGACTACGCGACTATTTGTGCCAAAATATTTTTCCCTTTTTCTGCACCAAATGCTGACTAAGTGCCGCTGCCAACGTCGCTGCCGACTCCACTCCGTGCACCCTTTTTACTTTCATTGAAGCGCAAATAAATAAATTTAATGCGCCAACTGGCAAAAAATATTTGCTGGTTATTTTTTCTTTTTCGGACACTTGTGGAGAACGACCCCTCCGTTCCGCACCCCCCGTGCAAACCGCTTACGCATCCGGCTAGGATTAGGTACAGTGCCAATGCTAGGACATTGACGCTTCCCCTACACTTGGTCACCACTCAAGTGTCATTGCGTGTGCGCGTGTGTGTGTGTGTCTGCTTTCGAGTTTGCTGTGCTTCTGTTTGTGTACATTAATCAGTTTATTTATTTATGCGTAGAACTTTATTTTTGGCACGTTGCTGGCGCTGGCGGCTGCTGCCAAAGATAGCGCAATCGGACAAGCTTACGTTCTTAGAATTGTGTGTACAATCTATATATATATATAAATATGTGTGTGTTTGTCAGATGGTGTAACTCGGCGTTGCCCGGCCAAGTCCATCCTAGAGATCTCAGCGTATCAAATCAGGTAATGTGTTGTTCTGGGTTGAAGAGGGTTGATAGAAACTGACAAACTTGACTTTATCTTGGCATTTATCATAACCTTTATGAAGTTTTATTTAATTCGAATATTCAGAATTGTTGAATAGTGTTTTGTTATTTAGACTTACGTTACTGAAAGTTTGAATTGTTTCAGATTACGAAAATAAACATGCTTGGCGTGCACAATTGTTGGTCTGCATCGAAGAGAACGCTATGGTTGTCAAACACTTTTGCAGATATTGGGCTTAGGACAAAGTTGAAGCTTAAGCGCTGTTCGAGCTGGTTGCAACCGCAGCAACCGCGGCAACCAAAGCAGCCGCAGCAACAACAACATCGGCAGTAAAGTCAACTGGCGCATACAAAAGCAATTAAGAGCGTATAACACGTGTTAAGCACAAATTCGCACACAAACACACACACACACACACAGAGGCACAGACTCACACACTCGTGACATGATTATCGCAATGAACACGAAACGAACTTAAGGCGAACGAACGCTTTGAGTTTGGCTTTGCTGCATACTCCGCCCACTGTCACTGTCACTTTGATGCCCACACCGCACTGGTGACACTGTTGGCATCCTTTGGGCCGTGTCCACAAGTAGTACGCTTTTACACTATCAATGGGCACTTGAGTGCCAACAAAGGCTTTCAACTGGCATATACAACCACTTAAAATAGAATGGCCCTGCCCCAGCACACTCACACACACTCACACACACACACACACACATAGTGAGTTTGTTTTTGGCCGCGAGTCGAAATGAGTCAAGCCTCTGGCCGCCGGACCATCTGGCGTATGGGTAACATGCTTAGAGACCCATTCAGTTGATCGTGTGTTGGTTTCCCTGTTTGATTATCTGCTGTTGTGGGATCTGGTCTGTGTCATAGGCAATGCGCTCCACAATAACTCTCATTGTTGGCTGAGTCGTCAGCTTGGCCAACGCTTGTCTCTTGTTGCTTTCGGAGTCCCGCGCTTGGCACGACCTTTGTCACCCGCCTCGTACGTACACACAGTCACTCATTTTTATGAGTTAAGTGCTATCCACACAGCACCCTAGCCCTCGCCCCTTACTTGCCTATCTTCGCTCCAAGTTGGCCCCATCCACAGTAGCCACCGTCCAGCGCCCAGCGCTCTGCTTCCCGTGTTACTGCCCACTTATTGTGCTGTTGTTGACGCAAATCCTCTTAACTAAATCAATTTTCATTTGTGTTTACGTGTGTGCCGCAGTTCTTCTCTATCACTCTGTCTCGCCTGCCCTCCCTAGCTTAATATGTGTGTGTGTGTGTGTCTAACAAATACAAATGCCCATGGACTTGGCCAACCTAAATAATTGTGCTTGTATTTCGGATTTCTTCATGTCGTTTGTTGCTGCGCTGAAAAGTATGCTATCATTTTTTGCTGTCCCTTCGTAGCATTCTCTCTGCCATTCCCGCACACACGAGTCTGCGTGACAGCAAATTGTGTGTGGTATATTTAAGTTATTGCTTAAATAAATTTATTTGACCACATTTAACTTAGTTACTTCTGATGCAGTCTATAAAAGAGTTGTTTTTTATATAAGCTATTAAAACAATTGAATAACAATTAAAACTCTTTGCGAATGCCATATAGCTATTAGCTGATTATTATTTAATCATTTATGCAGCTGCTTAATCCTAAATTAATATTCTGCTCACAGCCCATTCATTGCTGGTATTCAATTGTAAAAATGTTTGTTAATCGGTGTGAAATATTCAATTATATCGTTATTGTGCATGGCATCAATTTTGGGGCTGCATTATGTATGCACAAATATGCGCATGATTAAAGTGTGTGTGTATGTACGCGTGTGTGTGTGTGTGTGTGTGTTGTCTGTGTCTAACTTGTTCAGCACGTCGCAGCTGGTGTAACACTTTGGCAGCATTGGCATCGCCTGGCGGCAGTGTTCACGTTGTCCTCCAAATGTTCACGGAATGTTCTCTGAATGTTGTCTTTGAATGTTCGTTCGTTGTTTTCGCCACTTGTTGTAGTTGTTGCACGTTGTTAAACGCTATAATTAATACAGTGTTCTGCACCTGACAAGCCAGCATGACTCCATCCGTGTGTGTGTGAGAGCTTAATTAGCACCTGACACATGCACACGGACAACTGCAGAGCAGGCGCGTCGTCTCTTGGAAAGGCAAAGCGCATTTAATGACAAGTTAATTTTGCTCGATGCGTGCGTGCGTCTGTTTGTCTTACTGTGTGTATGTGTGTGCTTGGTCGTCTTATTAGTATTAGAAAATCAACATTGAGCAGGTCGTTTGACAGGCAACGGGAGGTGAGTGTCAATTTAATGATCAAATTGAAATTAAATGAGCTGTCAATGCAGTTGAATGAAAGATTGTTTGTGTGAGTGTTAGACTGTATGTGTGTGTGTTTATATGCATAAGTGCCGCAACAGGCGAAAGATGCTTGGATGCTTGGCTTATCCTTAAGTAGTTATGTATTAGTGGCTGGTCAATAACACCTGGCATTTGGGCAATTTACACGTCTGCTTGAGTATGCACAACCTCAACGGCATCTTGAATGGTATTAGGACGAGAGGCTCTTAGCCAACACTTAGCTGCTGTCACTTTTCCTTCTACAAGTTGCGCTAATATTAATTATTATTTATCTAATTTAATTGCCTCATCAAAACCAAACTCATTAGAGACAAACTTCCGGTTAAACTTAGTAATTGGGATTTTTAATATGTAATGCACAGTCGGGCAGGTTCTTACTGTTGTTGTTGGCTTATAAGTTTGCACATTAATTAAAGGCCCAATTCTCAGTTGTGCATGTCGACGCGAAATCCACTTGGCCGAGTTCATCTGTAAATTTTATTTGACTTTCGAGCATTTTAATTGCGCCGGTGGACAGATAGGTTTTTACGCCTGCGGCAAGTTTCTCTCTTTTTGAAATTTGCAATTGCAATTGCACTTTTGTTTGACTTTATTTGCAATCTGTTGTTTTTACAGCTACAACTACACACAGATAAAATTAACACACACTTAATTGTGGCCAGGACGACAATCGCCCAGCCGCAAAAACTGCCTGCAATTATATATGCAGATTTCAATATGCATGAATAATACAACAATTGTGGCCACATACTATATGCCAGTTTTAAATGCACGCTTCTCGTAGTATGAAATGTCATATCGCTTAACTGCCGACAGCTGAAAGCTGACAGCTGGCCGAGCAAGCGGCATTTTCTGAATGAGCTTTAAAAACAACAGTTGCTTCGATTGCATAAATGTACTCGAACATTCAATTTAAGGTCAACTATATATTTTTCATTCCAAACGAAAAGCACATAAAAGCTGATCCAAATATGAGCGCGTCTACGAAATGTGGCAAAGGGAAATTGCATCGGCCAAACGGACTGCCTATTAATCTGTCAGAGCACGCGGCATCTCTCAGCCAAGCTGTCAGCCAGCGGCGTGGTAAGGCTCAGACTCATTCTCGTCAGCTACAGACAGCACAAAGTCGGATGTAGACGGCGGGGCAAACCGAGTGCGGCTAAAGAACGATGCGAGAGGCAGACAGAAACGGGCTGGGGAGGTAGTCAGTCAGTCAATCGAACAATCAATCATTTGGAATGACAGCTACATCGACTTAAGTCAAAGGCAGCGGGGGAACCTTTCTCTTTCTATTTATCTTCCTCTCTCTCTCTCTCTCTCTCTGTCTTTCTCTCTCTCTCTCTCTCTCTCTCTCTCTGTGTCTGGGTTTGGTTTGTTGGTGTGTGCGCACACATGCACACATTGATTTATAAGCATGGGCCGCCAAAAATTGAATGTTATTGCTTGAATGGCCGCAATTTACTAAAAAGCCTGCCACGCCCCCCAACCCCCAGCCACGTTGTGTGCGCTCCTTAGGCGCCCGCCGCGGTGTTATTTATGTGAGTGTTTATTTATTAGATGACCCCCAGACACTTGATAAAATTAAACGCAAATGGTTGGCAATTTTGCATTTGGCATTTTGATTTTGACACCACGGCTACCACGGCCTGGCCATATATCTTAAGACTGTGAGCAGTTAAGTGTAAAAGCACTTACCAGAAAATAGACAGCAAATGGCATTACGACTACGGCGACCAGCAGATCGGCTATGGCTAATGACACTATAAAATAATTCGTAACCGTTTGCAGCGATCGCTCGCGACAGACGGATAGGATGACGAGTATGTTGCCGAAGAGCGTGAGGATCGGGAACAGTATCAAGATGAGCGCCCAATAATTGTGGTCCACTGAAAATGAATTCAATAATAATCCATATATTAATTACAAAAACCAAAAATTAATTAAAAGTATATTTTTTATTTTGAGAAAGGATAAGCTTTAATTTGCTATCGTTTATTGGACTCACCAATTCGTAGTTCATGACAGGATTCCGTTGTTAGATTCAGCGTTGCATTCGTGCAGTTGGTTCGATAGTTTTCAAAGTACAGGCTCGTCAGGTTCTGATCGAGCAGTACCGTCGAGGCCGTTGTCGTGCTAACTGTTGTGCCCGCGACCGTGCTGCCATTGTAGTTAGGAAAATAATCGTTAAAGTTTTCTAGCAGCAGCATGAATGAGCTGCCGCCTGTGCCGGTCACACGACCTCCTCCACCGCCGCCGCCGCCCGTAGTCGATCCGGCAGCATGTGCCCCGGCACCACTGAGCCAGACGGCGTTCGCATCGTAGCTGGAGTCGACTGCCGTCCGATTGGCTAGAGTCGTCACGGTGCGCTGCAGGTGTTCGCTGGCTGCTTCCACATCGGCCAGGCTACCGCTGTCGAAGCCGCCCAGGATGCCGTAATCGGCATCCCCGTCGGCGACATTCTCCAGCGCACTTTCCTCCGCGCTATCGATGAGCGCAATGTCCTGCGCATCTTGAGCGGACTCCCCGTTCAGCTGCTGGTTGACAAAGTTGCGCAGGGCATAGAGCCCACCGCCCTCCTCTCCAACGCCGTCTCCGTCTGCATCGCCGCCGTCAACACCGCTGCTGGTGTTGCTGCTGCCGCTTGGCAACGTGCTGTTCTGCACCGCGCCCATGTCCAGCGTCAGCCAGGCAAAGGTGTCATTGGAACCGTTGCCTGTGCTGACGTTGGTGCTGCTGAGGGTCGGTGGCGTCACCTCGCTGCTCAAACTAAGGTTGTTGCCACCACCGGCCGCGCTCAGGAGCCACTCGCTGATGTCATCAATCAACGCATAGCCGGCCTCTTCCGCCGCCTGCGTCTCGTCCAGATCATTGGCGACGTCGTCGTACAGGGACAGGTAGCTAGTGGGCGTCGAGGAGCTGCCGATGCCAATGCCATAGCTACCATCTCCGTCATCGCCTCCGTCGCCGTCCCCCCCCACAATCCTCTCCACACTCGCGTCCGTCGTGCGGTTCTGCAAATGGCCGAGCAACTTGCCCGCCAGCGATGTTGTTGTTGTTCCAGTGGCTTTTGCAATTGTTGCGCCTGTTGATGTGGCCGTGGCTGTGGCCGTTGCTGGAGCAGCCACTCCGGTGGTGGTGGCTGCTGCAGCCAACATGCCGTCGCTGTTGACCCCACCCAACGCCAGCTGCAGTTCTGCTGCCACGCCCTTTAATGGGGCTGTATTATGGGCGTGTAGCAGGCTGGACGCTGCGCAACAAGGCAAAGCCCTCGCTGCATGTCGCCAGAGACTGCAAGGAAAGAAGATGATCCACAAAAGCTGATTAGAAACGCAACTGAAGAGAAAGATAGCGAGCTTTAAATATAGTATGGAAGAGAGAAGTAGAGAACGACTTTAAATACAATCCCAACCCAATTCATTTAATGTTTCTTTCTGCCATATAATTGCAAATTCTTTATATATATGTATCGGATTAATTGTAAATAAGTAATCGTTGTCAATTGCTGTGAGCGATTTATAAAAAATGCCCACAATATTTATTGGAACTTTATGGTTAACAGCTGGAGGCGCATTTTGCGTTGCACAAACGCGTAATTGAAATTGCATTTAAATCACAACTCATCCACACATACGCACACACACACACACATTTGCTCTAATTAATGCTGCCTTTCGCAGAAACGCAATTATCTATCCATCTATGTTCTTGCAGGCCACACAGCCCCTTCACAGCCCCGCCCCTCGCGTTTAATTAACTGCTTAATCAATTTATTGCCAATTATTCTACAAAAAGCACCAACGAAAATTGTATAATTTAATTAAGTTAGAAAAAGGTTTTTGTGTGTCGCCTCATCAGTCGACAACCGCCCTGTCTTGGCCCTTCCACTTCCACTCCTCGTCCCATCCTCCTCAACAACTACTTATGGACCCAGCCATCCATATCAGGTTTAGTCTGAGGGCCCTGCAATCGTCCATTTGCTCGCCCGCATTACCCCATTCCTCCTCCACGTGCCTTGTACAGATTTTACAATTTTCGCTTTTGTATTTGCCAATTGGCACTGATTAAAGCCTTCTTAGTCATTGGCCCATAATTAAGAGATGTCTCGTTGTGTGCCAATCAGAGCAAGGCTCGAATGAACACCCATTAGAAATGCGACTCCTGGTGCCAGGGCAGGTGCTTGGTCCGTACAGAGTCAAAGATTCACCAGCTATCAAGTCTTGCAGCCCAGCCAGAGTCCAGCTAAGTACACTGTGCGAATCTTAACACTTCAAACTTAATGAACTGCATCTGATTGCTTCTTCATTGTCTACTTAGGTGTTAAGTCATATCAATCGATTACCGTCCATTCGATCGATAACGATACAGATTCTCAGCTTTTTAGGGTTGTGCTACGGTTAATTTATGTATTTAAGTATCAAAGCAAGTGCGAATGCAAACTCAACTGTGACGCAATTTAAACGTAACTTAAGAAGAAAAAGCTCGTCTAATACCAAAAAATTAATTCGTCATTGTCTTATGCAATATTTAAGCAAATCGATGCTAAAAAATAGTAGTGAAAAACAAAGTTCAATCAATGTAGTTTTTAAAGGAAACATATATTTTTATTAATTAAGTTAAGACAACGACGACGTCTTATGTAAAGTTTAAGAAAATCGATGCTTACAAAAAGTAGTGAAAACCAAAGGTCAATCAATGTATTTTTAAAAAGGAACAAAAATAAAATTTTCTCAGTTTTCCATATAGTTATGATTTTTCTTAATTCGAATTATGTGCTGAATTTTAATAGCAAAATATTGTTAACTAAGTAATTTCTAGTAATAGCTAATAATTAAGCTAATACTATATGAAAATAATGTATATCAGAATAAAAATATGTAATATTTAACAGGGAAAATAAATAATTTTTAAATAAATAGATGGTATCAATAAATGCATAAACATTTATTTACAAAACTGCCATTTCGCTACCCTTTGTTGTATGTTGTGTCCTATAGACAGATGTTAAACTGAAGATGACATGCAGGCTAAAGTTAATTCCACAGCATCCGAGTGTCAAAATGTCTCGTCAAATACGCACATAATGCGATCGTAAACGTGTCATGATGTTCGTGCTGCCTGTGACTGGGAATGGGTATGGGAATGGCAGTGTGTAGGGACATGTATAAATTGTCGGCCTTGTTGCGGTCCACATGCAGATGGTACGAGATAGTGGATACCGTAACCGTTACCACAGAGACGTGCCACTTAAAATCCGTGCCAGCTGCCGGGGCCCAAATGAAGAAATAAGCAAATTGTTGGCACTAATGAAATTTTGGCGCAATACGCCAGCAGCACCGGATGCGGAAGAAAACAGCAAGAAGCAATAGATAGTTCGGCGAAAGGAAAAACAAAAAACCCAACGGAAAATCTCGAATACACAGAGCGAAAAAGACGTCCCAATCAAAATGACGCAAGGCAGCGAAGCAGTTATATATATATATATATATATATATATATATATGTGTGTGTGTGTGTGTGTGTGTGTTTGTATTAGTGCGCGCGTTTGGTTGCCTTTTTCATTAATTACGCCAGCAAATGGCAGCAGCAACAGCAACAGAAGAAGCAGCCTTAGCGCCAAGGACTCAGCACAATTCAACTTGGCACTGAACTGAACTCAAGTCGTGTAATTAATTTCACTTTCGCTTGAGCGATGATTTTGAATATGCGACGACCGCACGCAATCCATACAATCCAAAAGCACTGCGGCCAGCCAGGACTCTAATCCCTTGCCACAAGCAGCGGCAAGTGGCAAGTGGCAAGTGGCGAGTGGCAAGTGGCGAGTGGCAAGTGGCGAGCGGCCAGCGGTGGAGAGGTGTATGCCAAAAAGCAACCTCAGCTCGGCTCGACTAAGCAACTGAGAGTGAGAGTGTCATTTCCTGTCGCTGGCACCCCAACCATATCCGAACCGAACCCAATCCCATCGCAGGCCCAGATCGACCCGGGTCCACAACAACAAGGCTAAATGGCATGCGACCACATAATTTGGACTTTTTTGTTGTTGTCCTGGGATTGTTTTGTCTCTGCCATACTAATCAGCATTGTAGGCATACTAATGGCATTTTGATGGAACCGCCTCGTTCGCAGCGAAATCACATAATTATATACTATATACACAATATAATTGTACATTGCAAAAACGCAGCGTTAGTTTTCGCAAATACTCCACAATAAATGAAAGTATAACCGACGCGCAGATACCACGTTCTGTGTACGGTATGATAGAATCTTAAATTGATAGCTTTATATAATTTCGACGATTTGTGGCACATATGCTCTATAATTATTAAACAGTCAAGGATACTCTCTTCTCTCTCTCTTGCACTCGCTCTCTCTCTCTCTCTATCTCTATCTCTCTCTCTCTCTCTGTCTCTCTCTCTCTCTGTCTCTGTCTCTCTCTCTCTCTCTCTCTCTGCTTCCTCCGAAATCGCTGAAGTATGACATTACTGCAGCTGCAATTTCGCGGCTCATTTACAACATCCTCGACCAGGAGGTGGGGGAAGGGCAGCAGTGAAGGGGCCTGGCCTAAGAGGGGGGAGCACTTCCCCTTTTACCAGCCACAATAACCACGACACTCAATAAATCAGCAAGTATAATTATTTTCGACGCCATTGCCGGCACTTAGCACACAAAACATACAACGACAATAACAGCTAGAATTAAGTCGGAACAGTTGAGCCAAAGTTTGTCAGCAAAGCGAGAAGCAGAAGCGTGAATGCTGCAACTTTGGGTTATAACCGACTGCGTAATGCTCATTCCCAAAGCAATTAAGCTTAAAGTGGCTCTCAAAGTTAAGAAAGTCAAGCCAATATTGTTGTATATTATATTATTATTATTATTAAAAGTGTTTCAGTTTCTAACCAGTTTAACAGTCTGATGAACTGTGAGATAGTCGAACAGGCGGTAGGCTAGTGCCACAACCAAATCAACTCTTTTTACCCTACGAACAGATTTTTGCCACCTGGCTCTGGTGTGGCCCCGAACTCGAGGTTGTAGGCTACATGCCATAGCAAGCCCGTTATTCGGGTCCCAACCAAGTCCAGTGCCATGGCTCTTGGCATTTGTTAGCAATTAATTTGTAATATATTTTTTGCCGCTTTTTGCTGCACTGCGTCGAGTCTCATTTGATTTGGCTCTATTTAGTTATGATGACGTCAACGTGCGACGTCGTCTGCTTAAATTTGCTGGGCACGTTTTCAGCATTTGGCTCAAATTGAGTTGCCACACACACACATAGAGACACACAGATACACACAAATGTGTTGATAGGGTAGATGCGATAAGCAAATTGGTTTCCGATTTAGTTAGCGCGTGCATGCGACTGGGACACATTTAGCCCAAAGGCGCAGCCGAGTGTCCTCCGCCCAGTCATTCAATAGTTTCAGTATGTGTGTGCCTGGGGGCTGCGAACAGCTGTCGCTGAATAAATGTAATGGCTCTTTGGTATTGGATGCTGCGGCTGGCTTTGGCTGCTAGCCTACCCATGACATATGCTCGTTAACTATGCAGCTGCCGTCAAATATTATCAGCCATGAGCCAAGGATAAGAAAGGAAAGGCAAGCCCAAAGGCTTCGGCAAAGGCAAAGTTTAAGCGCCCAGCTCAAAAACACCTGACAACTGTCAATAAACACAAGCCGCAGAGAGGCAGCGCCACGGGACTGACACCTCTAACGGCAGCACGTTCCGAGCTCGATTCCAAGTCCGGCTATCCGGCAGTCCGGCTTTGACAAGGGCCCAACGTTTTATTGTGCCTGTGTTCACATTGTTGTTGCTGTTGGTTTTGTGACTCAGCATGACATTTCGTTATTTCCATTTCTATTAGCCGCAAGCCCCACGTCCCAAGCGTCAAGCGTGCGAACAATTGAAATTTATGTATAAACTTTTGGCAACCGCTGCGTATGAGTGATATGGCAGCGCGTTGCGCATACGCAATCCTCACACATCCATCCACTCCAACGCGATCGGCAGGCCCAGCAGCGCTCTTTAGCACGCTCTCGCGGCTTTTTTATCGGCACTGCTCTCACACTGCTTAAATGCAGCAATCGACCAGCTCATCGTACAACGGCTCGTTGGTCTAGGGGTATGATTCTCGCTTCGGGTGCGAGAGGTCCCGGGTTCAACTCCCGGACGAGCCCAAGCGCTAACTTTTTTTTTCCTATGGCTAGCGAACTGCACATACACCAAGCAGGGGCCAGGCGCCGGGTGGATTCGCATCGGCGGATGCGCGACTAGAGCAAAATATATTTTTGTATATGGCGCAAAAACCGCTTATCGCTTCAAGTCTACTCAAGCGTCAACGGAGCGATTCATTCGAGAATTTCTTATGCTTCACTGAACCAGAAGTGTCGTCGTCGGCAGCATTCGCGTCGCGTCCGCATTGATGCTATATATACATATACATACATACATATTTAATATTTATATATATATATATTTATATATATATATTTGCCCTATATGAGTTGTTATGGCAGTTATGTATCGGCAAGTCTTTCTGTGTGTGGGCTACGCGCCATTTGTCCGTTCCCTCCGCTTGTTTGCCCCCTTCTTTCGTGAATCCCTTTTGCCTGACCCCTTTAACAAATTGCTGTACTTTTTGTTTGAGTCATTGCCGCTCTCGTTTGTTGCTCGTTTTCTTGTCTAATGGAAAATTATTGATGTAAAATCCAAATTGCACGTTCAATTTTCTGCTGTCTGCCGTCTGCCGTCTGCTGTCTGCTGTCTGCTGTCGTTTCGCCTCAATTTAAAAGCATCAGCTTTATAATCATTTACAATAAAGAAAATAACGTTGGTCATATAAATCACACAAATATACTGAATAGCCACATAAAAGGCAAACAGCTGTTTTCAGCATTGATCTTGTGATATCTCGCTATCTCTTTCTTGGTCTGTCTCTGTTTGGCTACCTATATAAGCAACTGCTTGAGTTATTCGACATCTCTCTCTAATCTATGCGCTTAATTCACGTGTTGGTAAATCAGCCAATCGATTGAATGAGAATTAATGTAAAAATAACTTAATGACAGAATCACATGAAATCAAAACTCAATATTCTATTTGGAAGTATGATAAACCTGTTGGTTGTTTGTGTAAAACAATTGATATTATAAAACATATTTATCATATTCGATATTCGATAGACCTATCGACTGCTTGTAAGTAATGGACGGACCTAAGTCAAATTTTTAAATTGAGAGTATTTGCATCTTGAGCTGCGTTAATGATCAATTTGATCCATATTATAATTTCGCTGGCCATATATAAGCTACGCTGAGTTTATAACAGACTGATGAAAAGCTTTGCAGTTACCCGAAGAAAGAACATCAAAGAAAAGCTGAGCTGCGATGATGAAGTACCAACTACTGCTGCTGATGATGCTGCTGAGTTTGATCGTACCAACAGCGTTCGAGAAGGTGGGGTGCTTTCCTACGGGCAGGGCGTGTGTTAAGAGCTCGGAGTGCTGCTCCGGTAAGTGCAATACGGTGTACCAATGCGGTACTTCATGGTCGGTTATCAGACCCATATAAATAAAAGTCTACACATTGGATATGTAAGGAGAGCACCAACAACAATATGTTCTGATTAAAGCGATCGTTCAATCACAATTAAACAATTATTCATTAAATTGGCAGCACTTTAAAGCGGTAGGCGATTTGTCCATGCTATACAACCGAGTTAAAGAACTGGGGGCTGGCTCCCCAAAACTTATAATTTATTCAAGCAAAACATTTTGCATTACAAAAGGGTGCAGCCAACCGCCGTTGACCACGCAAATGAGCAGCCAAGCAGCAGGTGAAGGGCGCTGGGGCAGTCAGTGGCAGGGGGCGTGGACTGAAAGCCTGAAAGGGAGCAGCGAGTGGAAAGACGTTGCGGAATTATGCAGCAGCATTGCCGCTGATGGCACACAGAAAGTAGCAGAAAATGAGCAGCGAACGGCGAAATTGGCAAACAAAGGCCAACACGATTGACGTGGCAACAGAGCCGAGGGCTGAGAGGGAACTTGGCTGCATGGGCTGGCGAAAAGGTCACAATTGACGAACAATGAACATGCGGTAGATGGACTTTTTATAGTACACAACATTCTCAGAGACTCCAGTCTCTGGCAGCCGTATAGCTACTGCAAAGGAAAGTCCAAACAAGTGCGTAGAAATGTCTAAGGACATGGCTCAGTTTCCAGCGACATTCGCAAAGCGTGCTCCTCAGATCGTGCCATCTAATCAGAGCTGCTTCCCGGCTCTGGCACATTGTTGCGATTATCGCTCAGTATCGTCAGGGTCGTCCCAGTGTGCCACGCCCAGTGCGGGGGCTGTGTGTGTGTGTGTGTGTGTTTGTGTGTGCCACGTAGACAATGGAAAATATCTTTCATTAACTAATTAGCTTACTTTTTCATCTGGCTGGCTGACTGGTCCTTGCCTGGGCAATCTCGTCGACTCTGTCGGTAGGGCGGCTGTTGCGCTTTTGTTTAGTGACGTCCCTTCTGCCACACGAATCCACCAAACACACACACACACACACAGAGAGAGAGAGAGGCAGAAAGGATAACGTGTAAAGTACAACTACTAATACACTTTTTTGGCTCGCTGCTGCTGCTTTTACTTTTGCTCTTCCTTGTCTTTGTTATTTTACGCTTTACAATTCTATTGGGCATGGCAGCAAAATTTGTTCAGCAAACGTTGGGGCAGCCGACCTGCGCCCTGTCCACAGCCTCCTGTGTCGTGCACCGTCAACCATTGCCGGCTATACTGGCCGTTTGTTCGCTTTGATTAAAGTGAAAATAAATGAGGGTCCTAGGCAACTGCTGTTGCTCATCGCCCCTAAACCAAACCAGGCCCCCACCCAGCTCCGACCCCAATCTAACCAATACCAACGGCCAGCCCTCTATAAGCATTCGTCTTTTTCAGCCGGCGACTGCCTGCTGCTTCTTGTGGCGCCAACAGCAGCAAGTGGGCAACTTCATTAGATGCCACTAAAAATACAAGCGCCCACGGCTACCCTTTGACCCTTCCTTGCGGAACAGCCTGCAGCCCGTGCACCTATGTATGTCTTCCGCAGCGTTCAGCCTGCAATTAAATGTACCGCTATGAGGCCGATGGTCCTGCGAAATTCATGTGCTTCGGGCCCATCGACATCGCCATGGCCATGGCCATGGCCCAAGTAATCAGACGCAAATTAGTCGAAAGGTGCGGGCCTTAGCAGCCCACCCAAGTGGTTGCCATTAAGGCAGGCCTGAAATCGCAAAAAGGTTGTCCATTGTCCAGATTCCGGCTAACAGCATATTCGAAGCCATAGAGAACAACGGGACATCTGGCAAGGACCGAACAGAGCGATTTCCACAGATTCAGCTTAGAATGTGAGTAGTAAAAAACCAAACTTATACCATTACATAAAACCTACAAAGGTAATCGGAATTGAGCTAAAATAATAAAAAACTATCTTAAAATTTAAGTTATATAGTATGCTCTAATTTGTAGAGAAATTAAGCTTAGCACACACACAATCGAATGATCCAAAAAATACTATATAATATTAACTTTTCTTTCCCCTTACATAGAAATGATAAGGATTAAGGATGGTGTCGCCTCTTTACAAGCGGTTCTCAAAGATGAAATGTCCTTTTATATGGAACGGGTGCGGCTTATTCGCCAGCTGGCCAAAGTTGGGGCCATTAATTGGCTCGTGGTGCGGACGTTTTGGGCCAATAAAACCACTTATCCAACTAATCAAACTTATGCAATTATTGCAGCTTATTCAATTTAACGCGCATTTGTGTCGGGCAAACACAAAGCAGCGCCAAAAACAAATCCAGCAACAAAAACTCCAATTAAATGCGCATAATACGCAAAACCCATTACGCAATTTGCCCCGCGGCCGCACTGTGGTGGGGTGGTGCGCCACTAAGCGTACATATATACATTAAAATGTATATATGTATATATTTATATACATATATATATATATATATATATATATATATAACTGTGTGTGTGCGTGTGTGTGTGTGTGTTTTCGTACATATATTATTATGGCTTCTTCGATACGCAAACAAGTTAGAGCCGCATGTTAGCTCAATTTATCAAGCATTTGTCGCTCTGTTAGGTAAGCCTTACCTAACCATTCTTAACATCGATAGCTATCGATACTTAAACTATATCACCACAATATAAAATTTCAGCTTTTCGCTTTGGCTTGTACAACATACATATATATAGTTGTGGACTAAACCAAAACGATTTTGGTAGGACTTTAACGATTACATTTAATTTCATTTAAAAATACGAAAAGTACGACAATCGATGAATTAAACCAAAACATGGGCTCGGGGATGCGGAAAACGCGTTTAACTAACCCAAATATATATATACATATATATACATATATTTATTTACTATATATAGATGTATTATTTTAGCTGCATTTATCGAAGCATGTTAAGTTTGTGCAGATATAAAATTAATTAATGAATATGACCTAATTGCCAAACAAAGTTTTCTGGGCGACTGGCCAAAAGCTATTGCTTTGATATGAATCAGCAAAAAATCTGAGAAATTTTAAAAATTAATACGCAAATTTGCTCGTTGAAAGAAGAAAAATGTAACAATAATAGCTGGAAAAGGCAAATATTAAAACAAGTATTGGCCATGGGGAAATGGGCAACAGAACCCAAAAATGAAATGAACTGTAATCAATTGCGAAGTCCAAAAGTCCAAAATGCCGCCTGGCCGTATAGCTGTAATTTCCGCAACAATTTATGGATCGCAGCCATGCCCCGGCCCCAGCCTTCGCCCACTGTTGAACACTTCTTCCATCCGTTACAACATCTCTCACAGCAATGCCAATTATTAACATTTTGGGGTCCAACAGAAAAACAAAAAAAAAACATCCACCGCAAGGTAGAAACAAAACAAATTATTAACACCGGCCAGGGGGTGGTGATGGCGAAGGGTGCGTGGTCAGGGCTGAAAAATATTTTCAATATTTTGACCATGAACAGCAGGCTGCTGGCTGCTGGCTGCTGGCTGCTGGCGGTCATCGTAATTCATTTTTTTCTCTTTGTTTTTAAATTTTAATGCTTTTTGTGAAACTTTTGCATACAAAAACATTTCTGTTTATTTTTTTTCTTTTTTGCTTTTGCCTTTTAACGATTCAACTTTCTGCTGGCTTTACACAGGCAGATAATTCTTTGCCATTTGGGGCGGGCGAGTAAAATTTATGAAATTTCGCACAGTTACCGACAAAGGCAGCTTTTGCTAGCAATTGGCAGCAAAAGTATCTTGTGGTTCCAGTTCTATGCGCCCAAACTGCTAATTAATTTTGTTCGCTTTGCTTTGAAGTTCTCGGCAGGTGCAAGTTGCCAGTTGCCAGCTGCGAATTGAAAGTTCCCAGTAGCCAGGCTGCTAATTGACAGGCTACCAAACCAAGATACAGCCAGAGCCTGGCCAGTCAGTTGCCGGTCTTCATTGGCATCGACATGCAGCGCACTTTGTCAATTTGATGTTGACAATAATTGCATTAAATGGAGTTTGCTTCACACGGGTATGCTTTTATATTATATATGTATGTACTTGTACATTAACATATCATACAAAAAGCTTGCCTGCAATTGAAGTCATGTGACAGCTTAGGCCACGAGTGACAGACTCCAAGATACCCTACGATGGACAGCATTCGATTGGGAAACTCTTTCTTGCACATTTTCAATTCAATTTCAATTTTGTAAGTAAGTACAGGGTATAGTTGCAGCTAGAGGCTGCTACGAAAATACTGTGAAATTTACTACGTTTACTGCGTTTATTTGAGGCCCTGGAATGATTGACTCTGCCAGACGGGACATGGGCAGGAGGAGGAGTAAAGGCCCAGAGGAGTGCGAGAGACAAGCACATGACACCACATGAAAATGCGACAACAGGCAAGGAAATAAGAAATTGAATGCCTCGACATGCTCGAACGCGTCAACTCTGGCACACGAACAGGACCAGGCAGCCGGCAAAGGCAGCGGGAAAGCCCAAGCGGAAAACACTTCCATGTCGCACACGCCCGCACAATACTCTGCGTAGCTGGGGTCACTGTTGTGTTGGGTCCTGGCATGTCCTGTGAACAGAACGGTTGCACGTTCCGCTGTCGCTGTCACTGTACCTTTTGTGGGCGTGCTGGGCGTGGCACACGCGATGCTGCTGCGTTATTGAATTAAACGAAAAGACTCGACAGACACATACCAACTTACATATACATATATAGATACATATATATATATATACATATGTGTGTGTGTGTATTATATGCAAACATTCGTATATACATATATTTAATGAGTAAGGCGGCCCAGTAATTTATTGTTGCCTGTATTAGTCCAGGACACAGGACGATGTAAACATGTGGTGCACACATACATATATGTATAGGCAAATATGTTTTTATCTGGACAGATCTATGGTTATGCGTATGCGTATTGAAGTGCCATAAGTACGGGCCTTGGCCAGAATTCATTTGCAATGCTATCTAATGTACGAGTTTCTCAGGGCCAGCTAACAAACTAACTAACTAACCGACCAAGTACATTATAGTTAGCCAAATGAACTGTGGCCTGCAAATTCAAACTTAATTTTATGCAGAGCTACACAACCAACCCATCGACAGATGCATGTGTGTGTGTGTATTTGTTTACGCAAGTGTGCCATGTCTAGCAGACCTTTAAGGAACTCACGCTTCAATCAATTTCTATGATAACCGTGATCTTTAATATGGACGCTCAGTTTATACTTCAAGCCATTAACTCAAATATCATAATATAATAATAATCTCCGAGTTGCTCGATTGCGATAATTCTTCCTACAGAGTCTCTGACTTAGCACTTGGAAATTAGCCGGCTCAGTGGCTAATTTAACAGTGGACGCCACTGGAGTGGCTAGCAACTGATTAGTAGTGGATTTTTGTTGTAATTAATGGTGGGTGGTGGCAGCCAGTGTTGCCAACGCAATGTGCGGTAGATGTCATAAATGGCGTATTCGAGAGCGCCAAAAAATGCAAATCAAAGTGAACCTTTTTCCTTTCCTTTCCATCCCCATCCTCATCCCATTCTCGAGCACTTTTCTTTTTCGCTTTCATTTTGTTGTTGCTGTTGCTGTTGTTGTTGCTGTTGCTGTTGCTGTTTGTTGAGCCCACAAATATGCGCATAATTAATTTACCGCCTGCTTCTTTTGGGACTTTGCGGGTTCGAAGCTGAGTAGATTAAATGGAATTCTGTCAAAGTGTATTTCGTATTTTAATTAACCCCTAGCACGGCTCCCTTGGCTGCACGTCCTGAATGTGTTTAAGGGCAATAGATTCAATCGATATCGATAACGCATCAAGCATTAACTGTACTTACCAAGTCTTGTTAGTTGGTTTTAAGACGATCTATGCAAAGCGAGTAAAGTCCAAAATTATTTATCTGCAAGTACAAGAAATATAAACGCATAAGTCGCGAGTTAAACTTTATTTAAAACCAGAACTCGTCTCGGCCAATTGACCAATCAAGTTTTTTATGACGGAGCTGGAAGGCTCAGGCAGCAGAGCGCAAAACAAGTTGAAAATCAACGTACTACATTTTTATAGCCCCGCTTTCAACAGCAACAGACGCAGCAACAACAACTGCAGCAGTAAAATTGAAATAATAGCAAAACAAAATCTCCATCGTAAAAATAAAGAAAGCACACACACACACACACAAAAAGATAAGAACAACATCAACATCAACGAATCTGTCAGCCATTTGCATAAACGCCGCTCTCCACACTGCACAACAACATATGGGTCCAATACTACATATGTACATACATACATACATACATACATATATATATATATATATATATATATATATATATATATATAAATAAATAAATGGCTCTATAGACACGTATAAACCGGCAGATTCTGTTGCCAGCGTTTTGCATGCGTGGTATTATCTTTTAATCAGGAAATATATTACTTACGAAAACTTGTTGAAGGCAACTATAACTATATACAATACTATTTAAATCAAATCCTTAAAAACAATTGTGGAAATTTCCAAATTTTAATATAGAAGCTCCTGATACGACAAGAACAACATTGAAAATACTACTCCTGGGAATCAAGCTCAACTAGTCTTATAACATAAGTTATAGTACCTCAGCGAAGGAAGTATATGTGCATTGATATTATTTAAAACAAAAATGCTAAGAACATAGAGAATGTTTTGGATTTTTTTTATTTGTGTAGTAT